>JABXWE010029674.1:0-26555 GCA_014611495.1 Limonius californicus
TTTTTTTTTAGAGAGGTTGGAAATGAATAATTTCCTAGCTGGAATCTTCTACAACTTTATTTTTTTTAGAGAGGTTGGAAATGAATAATTTCCTAGCTGGAATCTTGTACAACACTAATGTTAAGAGACAGAACACAAAGCTGTTCAAAATTTTGTTTTCTTGGGAGGATGTATATGGAAATTTTCCTAGCTGGAATCTTCTACAACTTTATTTTTTTTTAGAGAGGTTGGAAATGAATAATTTCCTAGCTGGAATCTTGTACAACACTAATGTTTGGAGACAGAACACAAAGCTGTTCAAAACTTTTTTTCCTGGGAGGATGTAAATAGAAATTTTCCTAGCTGGAAACTTCTAAAACTATAATTTTAGAAAAGGAACACTGAGCTTTCCAGATCTTATTTTATTTTTAAAGGAGGTTCTAAATGAAAATTTTCAGAGCTGGAAGCTTCTACAATTATAATTTTTGGAGATGGAACACAAAGCTGTTAAAAACTTTTTTTCCTGGAAGGATGTAAATGGAAGTTTTCCTAGCTGGAACTTCTACAACTATAATTTTAGAGATGGAACACTGAGCTTTCCAGGTCTTATTTTTTTTTCAACGGATGTTCTAAATGAAAAATTCCAGAGCTGGAAACTTCTACAATTATAATTTTTGGAGATGCTGTTCAAAACATAATTTTCTAGCTGGAATCGTGTACAACACTAATTTTTGGAGATGGAACTTACATTTTTGAAAGATGCTTCACAATCTGTGTGCGAAAGAAGAACCCCCAGCTTAGTTAAAATGTTACTAATGGATGACCAAACAGTGTAATCAGTCTCATCTTCATAAGCTTGTAATAACTTAAGTGCTTCCGCGGTGCTAGTATGGCCCGCCTGCACCATGGCAAACAAGTCATCTAAAAGTCCAAGCCTATCTAGTGGAGGTAACGATTTATCCTGAACAGCGGGAACCAAGCGTTCCAGCATTTCTGGAGGGTACTGTGTGCGGTAGAACCCAATGGTGCCAGGGTTAACTTTAATCCAGTCTTGGGAGCCCACCTCGGGCACCAGTATTTCAGCCTGTCTGGTCTTCAGGACTGTGCTCACAACCTCCTTCTTGGGGTTCTTCGAGGTAGATATTGAAATGGGAATCATCCACAGGTACTCTTCTGAAGGCTGCACGCCATCTGCACAAAATTTACTTTGAGTAAGGGACAGGACAATGCCCTTTCCGTCGTTCGCCGGCTTGCTGGCAATTTGAACAACAGGGAATCCCATTTGCTTGGTCCATGAGGACATCACGTCGCCCACGGGCTTCTTGCTTGCCTCTTCCAAGGCTGCCCACAGGTCCTCGGTGAAAGTGTTTTTGTACTGGTGGCGGGTTAAGTACAAGTTCATGCCCTTGCGGAAATCCTCATCTCCAATGTAGTGATGGAGCATTCGAATTACAGATGCTCCTTTGTTGTAGCTATATTGATTAAAAATAAATGTTATAAACAAAAAATTAAGTTACAGACACAAAAGTTAACAAATGAAATTTGTAGATTGTATTAGGCCTCAGTTCCTGAACAAATATTTTAGTTATTATTCAAAATAGGCCAGTAGAAAAGATAACTTAAGTGAGGTAAAAAATCAATAAAATCGTTGGCTGTGTTAAGTAGGCAATATTGAATTTATTTTTTTAAATAGATATTGTGAGTTTTTCATTGGTTGCTCAAATATGTGACAAGCTATCACTACTGTTATGTTACGTAACAAATTTTTCAAGGTAAATGCAATAAAGCATTCAAGCAGACCATGGAAATAAGTTTTCGCAATTTTATGAGCAGGCCTGGAAAATAAATCATTGCTACTACAGTTTAGAGCACAAAGGTGTACAACATATGTAACAGTTTTCTGGATTTATTTAGTGAAACTGTGAATATTAGTTATTTCCATGGCCAACCTATATTTAAATATTTAATGCAATTTACCTTGAAAATTTTGTTATGTAACATTAGTATTGAACAAAGTGGTTCAAAAGAGAATGCAAAACTTGATCAAAACATGTGCAAAAATACCTACAATATAATTCGCAAAAGAAGTCAAATATTACCGCACCAACAACACTAAAATGTGAGATTTATGGACAATGCATATAATTTAATTCTGATTTGACATTAACATGATTCAATATCTAGATGACTGGATGTACCTACTAAAAGGCCACTAAGGCTAATTTACGTTTATTCATTTTCTTTTTAACAGCATTTATTCAAATTATGAGGCATCGTTTGGCCAGTTAATGTATTTTTTTATTTTTCAAATAAATAATTTTCTGAGACACAAAAAAGTAACATCACATGACCCACAAATTATTTTTATTTTTTATTATTTTTTACAAAAGATGATGTTGATTCAGACAAGAGTTCAAGGCGTAGTGGAAATGTTAGCAACTACACGGCTCTATGTAGAAATGCCCCAATTAAACTACTAACACACGTAAATTATAAAAATTGAGGTTCAAGTAGGTTATTTAATTGCCCTAACTCAAACTATAGCTTTTTATTATTTCATTCAAGTCTAAGCAAAAGTCTTTGATTCAACATATCAGTCTCAATCAGAACTTTAACCTTAAATACATTTGGCAATGATCTACAGGTACACCTGTTGTAAACAAAATTGTAAAATAATAATGTACAATATACGCAAAGATTTCTTATAGTAAACATAAATTTAGCGATATTTCTTAATGGAAGCAATAAACAACAGCTACACTTACTCTAATTGAAGTTAAATAACACAATCTTCACCAACAGTAAAGTTTTAGGCAAAATACTGTTTACTGCTGCCAGGCTGTGAAGGAACAAAAATAAAATGGACGATTGTTTTAGGAAATTAAACTATAATAATTGTGCTTGTAGGTGTAATAGTGGATGAGTACTATTTAATTTGTTTCGGCCATGTGTATAATAATATGAGCTTCATTTTGTTAATAAATGTGTCTCCCTACGTTTTAATACGAATTTGCATGGTGATTAATATCCTGAAGATAACCTTTAATGGTTTATGTTCTCAATAAAAATTTGACAAACATCTCACTACCCTCACACTATGCAATAAAATGGTCGTTAAACATAGCATGAAAATCATTTTATAAATATGATAGATGTTGTTTCTGATGTATTATGCATAAGTAAATCTACAAATTCGCCACTGGCTTTTACGAAGGGTATTTGGAAACTAAGGGCTGTTTAAATATTCCCGCCAAATGGTGGGCGCAGCCTATTTGGTGCATTGTGGGTGTTCTTTAGTGGTTGATGAGCTAGTCACACGTCACTTACCATTGTTCTGTCATTGTATTCAGTTGTATAACGCGCTAAAATGAACACTGCGATTGAAAATCCCGTCATTTGTGAAGAACATGTTATAATTCGTTCTGTCCGTGCAAAAAAGAAACGAAAACACTGCCGAAATTTACCGTCAAATATGCAAGATTTATGGTCCAGACAGTGCCTTTCAAAATTCAAGTAATGGCGCTTGAATGTCTATATTTTGTTACTATCTATTATTCTGAATGTTGATATAGTGTATATGAATCAGTCAAATTGTCGCATGTTTTATTCATTATCAATGCTTATATTTATATGCCCATATTTTGTCATCTTTTTTGTGTAGATAATACCATAACCACCTCATTTTCCACTCATGTGTACATGTGAAGGTTACTTTCAACTGCCATCATAGAGTATCCAATGAAATTTTAAATACGAGGGTTGATTGATAACTAAGGTCTCCAACAGCGCCGTGGTGCGAGTAGTGGGGATAGAAACAAGTTCTAGCCTGCATTCTGTAGCCTCTAGTGTCTAGTCTAAACGTGCAAAACTTCAGTTTCCTGTGTCGCGCCGTTGCGTAGTAGTGCCATTTATCATGAGCTCGACTTCTGAGTTGCGTACCAAGCAACGATCAGTGATAGAATTTTTAACGCTGGAAGGTTGCGCGCCCATCTAAATTCACATGCGTTTGAAAGCTGTGTACAGCAATGTTTGTATGGATGTGAAGAATGTTCGCCAATGGGTTCGACGTGCAAAAATCTACAATAGGGGCGAGATGAAGGTGTTTGATGAAAAAAGATCAGGACGACCAATTTCAGTGACGCATGAGGAGAATCAAAAACGAGTGGATGCGCTGATTCAAGGAAATCGCCGAATTAAGCAAAGAGAAATTGTTCTGCAACTGGGCATTAGTCAAGAAAGAGTGCAGCACATTATCCAGACGTTAAATTACAGAAAAATCGGCGCCAGGTGGGTCCCGCGACAATTGACTGATGTCATGAAAAACAGACAAAAACGTTCGTCAAGAACTCCTTAACCAGTATCGTCGTCAAGGAGATGATTTTCTCATGAAGATCACCACCAGGGACGAATCTTGGGTTCATTATTACGACCCTGAAAACAAGCCGCAGTCGATGGAATATCGCCACCCTTCATATCCGGGTGTAAGAAAATTCAAAACAGCTCCCCCAGCACACAAAGTCATGCTCACGATATTTTGGGATGCAAAGGGTGTCACTCACACGGAATATCTGCCAAAGGGAACAACGATTAATTCGGCAAGATACTGCGAAACCTTACGAGCACTCAAGAAACGTATCCGTAGAGTAAGGCCGCAAAGCACCACTTTCTGGTTGCACCACAACAACGCCAGACCGCATTGCAGCCGCAAAACGACGAAGACAATGACGAACCTGAAATTCAGGGTTGTTTCTCACCCTCGTACAGCCACGATTTGGCACCCTTAGACTTCTGGTTGTTCCCAAAGTTGAAGGAGGTATTGAAAGGTCGCCATTTTTCGTCGGATACCGAAGTTCAGGCTGCTGTGCACAAGTGGATCAAGAGTAAACCAGAAAGTTTCTTCATGCTCGGAATGAGGAAATGGATAAGGAGTTTGGAAAAATGTGCGACACTAAATGGTGATTATGTAGAAAAATAAAAATGTAGGTTTGAAGTACAATAAATTTACTTTACTTTGACACCGGTTTCATTATTTCCTCTTGTCTCAAACATATTTTATAGGATTGGAGACCTTATTTATCAATCGACCCTCGTATGTTGTAAAAATTACTATTATATTAGAGAAGTATAAAAGCAATCTGTAGCTCCTATGGAGATAAAATGAAAGATAATTAGTTATTCAAAGTAAATTACACAATACGCAGTGTTTGTACATTTTATTGTTAATACAGTATCAAAATAGTCATACTACATGGAAGTTAAAATCTGTATGTATTTCTATAATTGTATCAAAATACATAACCTACTCTAATCTTAGTTTTATGTGACCCCACAGAAAGAAACCTAGTGGGGTGAGATCAGCTGACCTGGCTGGCAACTCCACACGACCTCTACTACTGATCCATTGTCCAAGAAATGTGTTCTACAAAAATTGTCTGACTGGGGTAACATAATTAGAAGAAGACCTATCCTGCTGAAAAAATATGTCATGTTCGAAAACATTCTCATCTGCTTTCAGTATTTCAGTAATCCTAGGATTCACGGGATGAGAATCTTTTCGAACATGAATTATTTTTTCAGCAGGATAGAGCTCCTCCTAATTATGTTGCCCCAGTCAGAAAATTCTTGGATAACACATTTCCTGGACAATGGATGGGTAGAAGAGGTCCTGTGGAGTGGCCAGCCAGGTCACCTGATCTCACCCCACTAGATTTCTTTCTGTAGGGTTATCTAAAAGCTAAGATCTATGCTACTCAAACAGATTTTCTGGAAGAAATTAAGAGCTGGTATTAATCAGGAGCGTTGTGGATCAACGCCCTAAACTTTTAGCAATGTACGAAACTACTTCGAAAATCGATGGTGTTTTATTGGACATACCTAAACGGATTTTTTAGTTTTGTAATGTAACATATTCCATATGCTTCCGAAATTTCAAAATTCCATTTCTTAAAAACGAATAGAGAATTGCAAAAAAATTTCAGATTATACAAACAGCAGATAGACCTTTCAAACCATTTACTCGACACTCCTCGTCATTTAAAATTTTGATGTCGGTGGTGGAGATGACTTACATGGTAAAAGATTTCCCCCTTCAAACTACTGTTGACTTGTCTCGCCAATGTTTTCAAATTTGGTCATTTTTAAAGTTATTCGGGTTGGACGGTTTTAGTTGGGCCACGCTGTATACGTATTAAAACTTTATTATTATTTCATTTTTTAAGTTAATTGTTAGTTAACTCAAAAAAAATGAAACATCATCCTTACAAACTTTTTGCCTATTCAACAACTCTCGAGTTACTTCAATTATATCCAAGGAAATATTTTGAATATCCAAACTGTCATTAAATGATAGGCACAGGATTCCGTATCAAAAGTATCTTCTTCAAATTGTAAATACAACTGTATTTTTCATGTATATATTTTTCAAAAGTCAATTTCGAAATATAGCAATGTTATTTAAATAACCCCCAAATGTAGTAAACTTTATCTGTATATTTATTAAAAGAGGAATGTGTATTTCAAACCAGTTACCAAGAGGATCATGAACAACCTTTCAAAACAGGTAGTAAGAGACTCACTGAAAAGAAGTCAAAACAAACATTTGAGAAGGATTCCTGTAGAGTATTGAATTTCGTAGGGTAAAAATTAGACTGGGTCCGTGCAAAAGCAGTCGTTAATAATAGTCTGTTACAGCCAGTCAAAAATATATTAATTTTAATATTAAAGTCCCTAATAGAGTGTCCCTTGCTCTGGCAAAATGAGTACTGAATTGTTAGCTATAAGTAGGAAGTGTGGGGTATTTTCAATACTTAAACTTGTACTGCATACCGACAGTTCCAGAAAACCGATTGAACAAAGTATTATAGCCTTAGAACGAATAAATAACATTGTAAACTTCAAATGGTCTTATTTGGTATTTGTTGTTAGATAATTATTTAGGTAGAAGTGAAAACACACCCAAAACTATTTTGTGGGTTTCTACGCAATAATCGAAACTTGCAGTACTTTTACAAACCATTCGCGCACTCAAATCACGCTGAAAACAATATCTAAAATTTAGGAGATTCAAAAACTATCCACATTGTGAAGGAATATCCATTAAAAGGAGCTACAGTGTCTAAGGTCACTGAGGTACTGGATTTGCAACTAGATGGCACCAAGCAACGTGATATAATTAGAACAGTGGTTCCCCCTTTCGGTCAAAACTTTCCGCATAACGCCTCTCTTGCACTACTCTACTTCATTCAGAATCAGCGGCTAAACGGCCAACGGACACCATCTATTACCAAGTAGCGCAATTTATTTTTGTTCTCCGTGTTTCCGGAAATTTCTACCATATTCAGGAGAGTGCTAGATGGCACTGGAATAATCTGGAAAATCCATTTTGCTTTATATAAGCAGCGAACCGCGATGGGATTAGTCATCATTTCAAAATTGTGTGCTGTATTGCTGACTGTGTATTGAGTGCAATAAATTGATAACACATATCTAACGTTAAGTACGAGCTATACTCGTTTTGTTAAAAATGGATAAATTATTAAAACTGTCATTAGAACCTTTCGCGTCTGGCAGTGACAAAAATATATAGAAAAATAGATTGTACAGCGATGAATGTCTCAAAACCTCAGAAACCCTTTGTCAGGAAGTGTTTTCAAAAGAAAGTATGAAGCCATCGAAGCTATTTCAACATTTAAATACCAAATATCTAGACAAAAAAGGAAAGCCTGTGCAAATCTTTGATAGGAAGCTGAACTCCCTCCACAAGCAGCAACCCACTTTTACATCAGCTTCCACTACTACTGAAAAACCACTACCAGTAAGCCCACATATTATTGCTGAAAATCTGATTTTACCAGCAGCTGTTGAAATGGTGCAAGTAATGGTTGGTGAAGAAGAGGCTGACAAGCTGAAAGCAATACCAAGCTCTAAAAATACAATCCCAAGAAGTATAAGTGACATGCCAATGGAAAATGTTACAGATGAACGAATCCACGGATATTTCTAACTGTGCCAGTTTATAGCATTTGTAAGATAGAATGCTGGATTACAGAAAATATTTTGTACCCATTATATATTAGAGGGCCAATACTACCGGAAAATGTTTATTCAACACTTGCGTGCAAAGTAGTAATAAGTACGACATCGACTGGGCAAAATGCGTTTCTAATATGCACCGATGGCGCCAAGGCTTTGAAAAGATATCGATCTGATCGTATTGTCAGATTAAAAGAGATAACGCCAAACGCTACATAGTTGGTTATACTGTTTTTTTACATCGGGGAGCTCTTGCGTCCAAATCTTTACCTGAAATGGATTGTGTGTGTGAAAAATGTCATTAAAGTGGTAAATTCCATCAAGGGAGAAACATTGCAGACTAGTATTTTTCCAAAAATTTGTCAAGACATGGGTTGTTCATATGCTAATCTTCTTTATCACAAGAAAGTAAGATGGCTTTCGAGAAGTAACGTCTTGAAACGAGTTTTTCAGTTAAAAGAGAAACTGTAGGTGTAACTGCAAGATGAGAAACCGGAATATGAGAACATATTTTCAGATTCCTTTGGGATTCTTATGCTGGGTTTCCTTGCTGATATTTTCGAGCACTTAACCACTCTGAATAGCAGTTTGCAAGGCCGCCATATAATAGCCAGAAACAAAATTAACGGATTTATAGAGAAACTTGATTTCTGGTCGACTTTAATTGGAAAGAAGAAGTTTGGTACATTCACAGTGCGTTCAAGAACTCATGGAAGACTTAGTTAAGGATGATAATATGATAAATTCTGAGCACGTGTTTGCAGATATGCATGTTAGTTTGTACGATTTAAAACAACAGCACATTGACTATTTCCCCGAGGTAATTCAAATCAGTTATGACAATCACATATGAATAATGAATCTGTTTCTAGACAATTCCGCTGAACAAGCTCAAATTTAGAACATAAAAGAAAATCTTATTGAAATATCATGTAATGGAATATTGAAAATAGACTTCTTCTTCCAGAGCGTAGATCGATCAATTTTGGACCAAAAGCATACAAGAATGCCCCGAGCTTGCGGACAAACCTATAAAGTGTTTGGTGCCATTTGCTAGTTTTTCGTTTACGACTTCCGTCAAAACAAACGTAAGGAATCGCCTCGAACTAGAAAATGATATTATTTTGTGCGTATCGAATGCAAACCCCAGATTTGAAAAGCTAGTTTCTGAGAAACAGGCACTTACATCGCATTAACGTTTTTACTTTACAACTTGTTTTTATGTTTACAGTAATTTATATTTTACTGCTTTCAATATTTTAAATTTGATTTATTTTTGCTTATTTTGTGAAAGGCACAAATAAATGTCTTGAACAGGCATTTTGTTTTATTTTGAAAATCCTCTCGCGACCCCCGTAACCCTATATCGCAGCCCACGCCTTAGGAATCACTGAATTACAATAATTCCTGAAGAAATGTAAAATATGTTTACTATTTTCGCAATATTTTCAGTCAAAATAGCATTGCTAAAAAGCTGCAAATTTATTATTATTCTTCTTCCAACATATTTAAAATTACTACACCTTCTATGATCACAGTTGAAAAAAACCTTCCACTACAGGGTATATTAGATTTATTTTGAATAATAGCTATGATACTCGTCAGAGGAACCAAGTCTGACATGTCGGGAATACAATCTTCATCTAATGATATCGTAATTTTTCAATTTTGCAGTCATTGTAATTAACACATTGCTAAAATTTAGAAAATAGGAGTGAACATGAATATACGAATACGTATTCAAAGCCAAACAAATAAATTAACCTGTCAAAAATTATATCACAGTGAAGAAGTACTTACCTAATATCATCAAAAATCTCATCAATTTCTGAGGGATGCCCGACAGGCACTTCAATGGGATGCGAATTTTTCAAACAATCCAGCTCCAATGCCCTGATGTAAATATCATTGACAAACTGAGTCCAAATGTCATACTGGGGGAACAAGTGGTTAACACACAAAAACTCAACGAAAGAGGCGTAACCCTCGTTGAGCCAAAGGTGGGTCCACCACTCCATGGTGACCAGGTTTCCAAACCACTGGTGGGCAAGCTCGTGCCCAACAACAAGGGCTATCCATTGCTTACGCACGGCGGACGTATTCTGGGGGTCGACTAGAAGGCACGTTTCGCGGTAGGTTACAAGGCCCCAATTCTCCATAGCACCTGCGCTGAAATCTGCAATTGCGATCAGATCTATCTTGGGCAGGGGATAGGCAATGTTGAAATAATCCTTGTAGTACGGCAAGACCTTCGTGGCGACTTCCAGGGCGAAAAGGCCTTGTTCCTTCTTGCCCCGGGGTGTGTAAACACGTACGAGCACGCCGTCAGCAGAGCGATCCTCCACGTAGTCGTACTCCCCTACGACAGCCGCTACAAGATATGTAGACATGATCGGGGTGGTCTCAAAATCGTAGCGGATCAGGCTCCCCAAATCGGTGGTGTTCTTAACGGGCATGTTGGAGAGGGCCTCAAGCTTGGGGGGTACGACCAAGCTGATATCAAACGTAGACTTCAGAGCAGGCTCGTCCCAGCATGGGAAGCACCTGCGCGCATCCGTGGACTCGAACTGGGTAACAGCAGCGTAACGGTCCTCTCCGTTTTGATTGACATATTTACTACGGTACAGGCCTTTCATTTTGTCATTGATTTCACCGGTGAATTCAATTTCCAATGTGAAATTGCCCGGAGAAATGAGTTGTGGGAAAGTGAATTCTGCCGTTTCATTTTCGGCTGAAACGTCGATTTTAGAGGGAGCCTGGTTTGCAACTGCTCCATTCAAGCAAGCCTTCTTAATGGATAAATCCAAGGCGTTAAGTACAATCTTGTTTGTTTGTTGAACAACCTAAATGGAAAACATGATATATTAATTCATTTACAATATAATTGCTATGGTAGTTAATGAAATAATTCAATTTATTGTGCAATCGCATGGAAACCTAATCAGCATTAATGTACGCATGTGTCGTATCGTAAGACCAACATTCACAAGTTGCAAATCAACAACAAAGTCTTTCGGATTGCAATGAATGCAAAATCTAAGTCCGCAACGCAACTTCATAGAGTGTTAGCTATTTCCACCATTTAATCGCTAAACCGCCAAGCGATGTTTCGCTAAAATACATCAAAGCCTAGGTGCCCAGCATTATAATGAAGGCCAGTCAAAAATCTATAACGACAAGGTTTACGCCCAGGCTTCTATACAACGTTTTTCTATAGTCTAGCAGTGATACTATAGGAATTTTAAAGAATACTTATTTAATGGTTATTTACCAAAACCCCATATTAAGTAGTATACCACACCATTGAGATCTTGGAATGGCAAGGGATACATCCAATAAATGGCCAAGTCAACAAGATCAAACTACCTTTTCTTAAATGGGCATCGATATCAATATTAGGCATCACGAGGAAGTTTTTTTCCCTTTTTAATGATACGATTATTGTAATAATTTTCACAAACTCTACTTAATAGAAATAGCTGTAGTCTAGTGTGCCTTGATTATATTACTAGTAAAAACAAATTAATAGTATTCTAGTTGATACGAAACAAACGACGGAAAACGAGTTAGTTTAATGCTAATCATACTATAGCAAAAATATTAAAACTCCAACAATGGATCGTCTTTTTCTGGAGAACGAAGTTGATGCTCTTTACAAGAACGGCGGGCAATTTTTGTAACATTCGATGTACGAGGTGTGATCAAAATGTTTTTGACGGTTAAATTCGCATAGTATTATTTCTGCGTATTATACAAATATATACATCTAAGAAACACACTCGTCTCATTCCACACCCTTTCTTCCCAAGTTCTCCAGAAAATACCAGAAAGTGAATGTGGACCTCGTCGTACACGTAAACCATGTTCGCTTACCTTAGGTATAAATTTCAGGAGAGGTTTAGTTACCGAGGCCTGTTGACCCTGTCTGTGAGATTGCAACTAAGCTAGCTCCTTATAAGGTCGAATCCCGCCCGAATGCTTAGGATGCGTAATAAGCATGCAGAGTGATCACACAGCGCTCTATGTGAGTATAAAGAACTACTAAGAAGCACACAGCCCACATCAACACATTTAGGTACACTACATAAGTCCTAAACACACAGCTCAAAATTTAATTATGTTGCCATTATGTGCCATTACTGAACACACAGATTTAGTAAAATAATTGTAATACACAACACTCATAGACATAATAAACTAGAAGCGCACAGCTCAACTTTTAATTAGGTAAACACAGTAATATTGCTAACCATACAGCTCTAATATGAAAATGAAAGCACAGATTATAATCTGAGTACACAGCTAACTATTTAATTAGATGCACATAATACCATTATTGAACCATAATTCCAATAATAAAAGAGAGATTCACAAACCCCGCAATATCAGAAATACACAACTCTAATATTAAAAATGAAAACACACTACTCACATTAAATTAAGAGCACGTAGTTATAATATTAAAATAGAAACACACAGTCTTCACGATAAATTAGTCGACAATTCATTATTTCATTAGATACACGCAGTAATATTACTAACCACACAGCTTTAATATGAAAATGAAAGCACCGATTACATCCAAAGCACACAACTCATTATTTAATTAGGCTCACACAATATAATTATTGAATACATATCTCTAACAATAAAATAGGAATTCACAATTTCCATAATAAATCAGGACCACACAGCTCTAATATTAAAAATGAAAACACATAACTCACACTAAATTAAGAGAAAATAACTCTAATACTAAAATGGTAACACACAGCCTTTATGATAAATTAGTAGACAACTCCATATTTCATTAGGTGCACACAGAAATATTACTAACCACACAGCTTTAATATGCAAATGAAAGCACCGATTACATTCAGAGCACATAGCTCATTATTTAATTAGGTTCACATAGTATCATTATTGAACACATATCTCCAATAATAAAATAGGAATCCACAACCTCCATAATAAATCAGGAACACGCAATTCTAATATTAAAAATAAAAACACACAACTCACATTAAATTAAGAGAAAATAGCTCTAATATTCAAATAGAAACACAGCCTTTATGATAACTTAGTAGACAACTCAACATTGCATTAGGTACACGCAGTAATATTGCTAACTATACAAATGAATGCAAATGAAAGCACCGATTAAATTCAGATCACTCAGGTCACTATTTAATTAGGGTCGCACAATACAATTACCGAGCGCATAACTCCAATAATAAAATAGGCACTCACAACTCCCACAATAAATTTAAAAAAACACACAGCTCTAAAATTAAGAATGAAAACATATAGCTTTTACAATAAATTAGTAAGCAACTCAGTAATTAATTAGGTACATACAACACCATTACTGAGAGAAGAGTGCTAACAATCAATTAGGAGCACACAGCTCAATAATAAAACAAGAACTCACAACCCGAATGACAAATTAACAGCACAGGGCTATTTTTTTCGACTTCTAACCACATAGGACAATTAACAAGCCCACAGCTGAATATTGAAGTAAGTGAACATACACTCAAACGCAGTTAACTCCAACCATTCTGAGACATTTGAAAACTGGGAGAAAACTCAATACTTCGGAATTACTTATGCGCGGTTGTGCAACTTTGGTGGACATCATTAGGACTGTCATATCACGTATTTTCTTAGTTTACCTTTGTAAATACGCCAAATTTGACAGAATGGTAGATCCAGATAGTACAACAGTTTGGGATCTAATGGATCGAAACAAGTCCAATGGAAAGAACGGTTTGCAAGAAGCGTTACCATGGCGAAACAACTAGCCATTCGAAAAGTATTTGCTTTTTTTCTGATAATTTCCATCGTTAAGTACTATTTGCAGCATTATATGCGTTTCTACGAGAGCTTTGTTCAGCTTGAAATTATTTTTTGTCAAGTCTTACTTAAAAAATTGACATTCTCACAAACACACATGGCACGGTTTAACAAAATGTCCTGTATTTGTAGACTTAAATTACATCGCCGGGTTAAACTCGTGAAAAGCATACTCTTATTACGAATAGAGTTAGCATCATCTACCACTGCACCCTCATTTCTTTTGCAGTGTTGCCAATATAAGAAGTTTTGGTCATACCTCGTATGTGCAAAATAGATCACTTTGCTCATTCACCATACACGTAGCCAGTTGTCATATGAAATTATACTAATTTTAGAATTTAATTTATAAGTCATAATTCAGAAATAATGGTTGTCAATGATAAAGCTGATGTACTAATTAATACAATGTGACATTGATGTGGGTCGTAACTAATTTTGTTTATTTCTATTGTTTTCGTGAGTCACTTACGATGTGATTTACAACAGTAGTAAATGCAATGTTATTTCTTATGTAAACAGGTTGTTATACATCGCTGAACTCAGAAACAATGAAATTAATTTGTAAAAATGGCATCTATTTGAAATAACAAAGTTGATATCAGTATCCAACCACTATCTTGAAAATTAATTTAATAGCAGTGGACATCCGGTATGCTATAGCGTTAAGTAGTTAGTAGTTTAATTTTGTTATGGTACGTTTAGCATTAAATTCTCACTTTAAATTGTCGTTTGTTCTGTTTCACAGTAAACAAGTATTACTCATTTGTTTATTTTTCAGGTGATGCAAGTCCAAACATTTAGGAATTACAAATGATTTTTTATTACAGATTTTTAATGTTTGCGAAAACAAATATGTAACACCGTACAAGTACATCATATAAACTAAAGAAGCGATTACTAATGTAAAATTTATAAAATAAAATAGCTATGTATGATTGAAAAATCCATCAATTTCAGTTTTTCGATTATAAACAGCATTTTAACGGAAAGGCATCGCTATTGGCCGTATTTTTTCTCCCATGTAATCAAACTTGTATTTTCTACCATTTCAGAAATCACAATGATGGACTTAATTTGAGACACCCTGTATAGTTTATTCTTAGAACATATAAAATATGTTAATTATTATGCATTAATTTAATTGAGTTATTTCTTGGTATTTGCATTGTTATGTCTACCCATTAATCAATAAACAAAGCGGGCGCAATAATAGGAGGCAATAAAATAGGCCTCTCATAAAAATGCAACAATATTTCAATATCAACCTATTTTTAGCAGCAAATAAAATGCGAATTACCTAGACACATCCAATTAAATTATGCAATTGTGTGATGGCCGTGAACGTAATGCAGGAATGTATTCGTAGTATAGTGATAGGTTCGATTATATGAACAAACAGAATCATGTTACATAATTTTTTCCGCAGGAATGAATTATGTGGAAATTAGTCATAAACTTCTATTGCAAGAGGAAAAGAGATTGTTAAATGTGTAATGGGTAAAATATTTTCGTTCTGCCACAGCGAAAATAAATAAGTAGTTAACGAGCATAGGCAAACCCTCATCCTATGCATAAAGTAATCAGAAGAAAAAATTGATACAATGTGTAAGAAAGGGTAATTCAATATTAGACATGGCAAACCAGCGAGGAATTCTGTCTAGTAAATCTTCCCTCAAGTATAAGTGTTTTACACATTCTGTGGTCCAAAGCCCACGTTAAACTGTAGCTCTTTTATATTTGTGGTACTTTCAAATACGCAAACAGGCATAGGAGAAAAGATCGTTACGTCCCGTAAGAGACAAAGCACTCAAAGAAGACTATACAGGGTGAGTCTGCTAAGACGAATCAGCTTGATATATCAATTATTTGAAATATTAGATTTATTTTTGGACAGGTTGTAATAGATAGCGCCCCCTATGCATAGGCACTGTCAAAAATATTTTGTAAGTCTCCCGACGAGGTTAAATAATTTTTAGAAACTATTTATAACAGGTAATACTTCAAAAATTAATTCTGTGATTGGTGTATATTGCTTGGAACGTTCACAGCGCCGGTATCTCACGCGGTAAACCCGGTTTCGGTTCCCGGCCGGGACAACTTTTTTTAAATTTGTAAAATTTAACTTTACTTTCTTTTCATGTTAGCGGTACTATCCAATTTATGTTTACCTAATATTGTTTATTTAGTAAAACTACTTTTATCTTACCTTCTGTCACAGGTGTGTTAAACCCTACTGACAGTAAGAATTGGTATTAACAAAGCAAATAGAAACTAGATTATAAAAACAAATGATAATACCCCTAATCGTAAAAAAACATAATATATATCTAAATAATTAAATAAAAGTGGCCCCGGACGGGAATCGATACCGGGTTTATAGAGCGAGATCTCGGCGCTTGAAACAACAAACTATTTGCACACTCGTTCTGTAATGACATTTTTAGTTATATTGGTGACACTGCGAATTAGTTTTATTAATTATTTTATAAATTGATAAACTAAACAAAGTAACGTCATAATATAAATAATAGAACAAAATTGCTTGTTTTTTTATTTCTTTTTTAACGGTATACGAGTAATGTTTAAACTTTCAGATATTTAAAAAACATTTCTATTATCGATAACAAACAAAATTTACAAGAAACTCACAATTAAACACTTTACAACTATGATATAATGATCATGAAAGGTGTTAATGTAATATTATATTTTACGTTCATATAGGTTCGCCCCGTGTAAAATGCTATTTAACTTTCCCAAGCATCCTAATGTGCAATCCTATTCTTAGGTTCTTAATATTTCAGAGTGTAATAACAAATTTTATATTTTATGTAAATCTACAGAAAAAAAATAAGTTTAAATCGGGTGATCCTACCGGCCAAGGGACGGGGCCGTTCCTTCAAATCCAAATACTGGTTTTATTTGATTTAAATAGTTTACGCTTATTACTACACCGTATTTGCTGATAATACTTTTAAAGTTCGAAGTGACAAATTATTATAAATATACAAATAATACCTTTCCATTATATGCAATTTTCTAACAGAACAAATGCAGCTAAACACTTCAAATGTAACAACAAAAACATTCATAATCTTGACAACTACAAATTGCTTAAATGTCTATTTCTCGATAATTATTGTTATTAGATGCATTTTTCTTTTTGAAAATACGTACCTATATCAGCTTTTATATAGTTGAAAAGAGAACAGAAGCTCTTAATTCAAATATGTATAAAATGTATTTGAAACAATTTAATTTCCACCACAGTGTGGTGGTGGTATTTTAATTACAACGCAATAATTTTCACTTAATTATATTGTTTAAAAAATATAAACACTAACTTTTATTGGCTTTCTGCGTTCATTTCATAATGGAATGCTGTTATTTAAAAACAAACATCAATTTCAAGACTTTACTGCAACACCCTGTATTTTGTTGAAAATGTGGAATATATATTAAGTTTTAAATATATAGTCATGTAACAAACATGCCAAAAGTAACATTTTATAAAACAAACATGTATTTAGGAGCTACTAAAATCATGGTTCAAAATAAGCTAAAATTGACGTTATTAGGCGATCTTTTCGCTTGCGGTTTCCTTAACTAATAGACCACATATCCAAGATCGAAATAAAGCGAAAAAATCATCGAAAAAACAGTAATAGATGATAAAAAAAATTGCCAAAAGTTGTACAAAATTACAGCAAAATCCGTCTACGTTTATGACATATGTGAAATTAATATATTGTAAATTTTTCATCTTATTACAAATTACCAAGTTTTACGAACATAACGCGCGTAACCCGATAACAAGATTTATCTAATTTTCTTAAAATCCGAACAAGAACTCTATTATCACTTTATTTTGTAGTACATTAAACGCACTGTCTTTTACATTGGCTGCAATTCGCCTTCCCAAGCTCAGGCAGAAAGCCCCTAAAACCCACGATGGACAAGGAAACGAATGTAATATTTTGTCGCTGTAAAAAGTTAATGTTTAGTTTTTTTCTTGCTAGCTCGGTTTTGGATTCCCTTAATAAGCAAATACCAACAGCAATTAATTATTGGTGGTCAAGCTTGAGTGTTTTAATGTTCAACAAAATGTTAATGGCCTATACAAAATTATGTAGAAAATACCCAAACGTTATAATAAAATATAAATACAATGAATAAGTAAATAGACAATGAGATATGTTTCATTGCAATAGAGAATGTACAGGATGTCAATTTGAAAAAGTACTATGTGAATATTTCTGGAAGTAAAATAGGTATTGAACTTTTCTAGAAAAGCACAGAGGGTGAACATCATGAGTCATAAGGTAACTTCCCCATTCAACCCCTTAAAGTCTAGTTACCCACCAAAACAATTTAACATCCAAATTTAGAAATATTAAATGTTCAAAATGATTTGTATTATTCTCTAGGTCAGTGGCATTCAAGTTGAATAATTCAACTGGGGGGGGGGGGGGCAAGACCCCTTCGGGAGTAGCTAAGTGAACTTGTATTGTATTTCTATCGTTCCCTACGGAGTACCAAAGTAATAGTTACCCATGGTATAGACCAGTGGTTCCCAACGGGGTCGGTACCACCCACCGGTGGGCGCTGAAGAACTCCAAGGGGTTTTTTTTTGGTTCAAGGCAAATTTAGAGGGCGATGAGGGCCAACCGCCGCCCCCCTGGGCAATACTCGCAAGAATGCGCTGAAAACTTTGATTAATACTAAAACTCATCGAACGCACGTTTCAACAAATAGTTCTAAATGTCTTTTAAGCGGGATCAGTCCGCATTAAAAGTAGGTATTGGTACATTATAGCTTTATTTCTAATACCGTTTTGATTAGTACATGAACGAGTAGCAGCATGCGCAGTGCACCACACGGAGCACCACAGTGTGTGTGTTATATTCCGGCTCGATCAACGAAGCTTATATTTAGAATTTTGCACAGGTCTTGACAAGACTAACATACGTGCTGAATATCGAAAAAGTTGAAGAACTATGGGTTACATTCGGTGTTTTTTTTTTCTGAAAAGGGGGCGGTAGGCCATAAAAGGTTGGGAACCTATGGTATAGACCCTACTAATTTGCAATTGTTTTACAACCACTGAACAAAGATGCTTTCTAAAATTTTTAATATTTAAGATGACTCTTGTACATTATGCAAATCTAATTTAGTGTCCTATCATCTGTCAAGCAAAAAGTTATATACCATACATGATTTTCATAATTAATTTGCAAAACTTTATAATTTGAACAGGTACATTCAATTAATTTATTGTTGGTAAATGTAAGAATTTTCTCTCTTTTCTTAAATATGTTTTAGTGAAAATCATGTACATAAATAGCTGCCTTAACATTTTGCTTGGCAGATGACAGGACACTAAATTAGATTCCTGTGATGTACGCCACTAAAAATGGTCATAATAATAAGATATCTACATTACTCCCATTTAGGTGTCAGAAATTCTGGGTATGTGAAGTCCACTGTAATTATACAATGCGGTCGTAAAATGTCTTCCCCCTTACTAACTTTTGAACGACTTGTTATTTCTTCACAAAATGTTGTGTACTTTAATGGGATACTAAATACTACTTTTTAGTACATATTAAAATAGCGGCTAGGCGCCATCTTGAACTATTTTTTTCATTGGCGAAGGTCTCTTTAAGTACAGTATAATCCTATATTTTGGGAAAATTTTATAGATTCAAAAACAAATGACAGACTTCCAAATTATCCGTTTCTCATATTAAGCAAAGTGCTAAGAAATGTAGGAGGTGAAACGCCAGAAGTAAAACTATTGAAATAATTAGTCCTTCTATTCTGTCACTTTAATTCAGTTATTGTGGTTGTTCGCATTTGAATATTGAGTGTTAAAACCGGTGATACTAACAATAATTATGGTAAATCTTCGAACTTTGCGGGAAAAAACTGAAGCAGTTTTAATTTTTGCTGAAACCAATAGAAACTTTCACGAAGCCGAACGAATATTTGATGAACGTTTTCCCGAGCGTCCTATTTCGAGGACGTATTTAAGAGAACTTGTGTAAAAATGTATTAACACTGGAAATGTGGAAAACAGGAAAAACGCTGGACGATCCGCAATTTCAGAAGACAAACAAATTCAGATAGTCGGTGAAATGGTAGTACAATCTCAGCAATCAACTTCACATCTAGCTGCGATATGCGATGTCCGGCGACAACTGTCAAAAAGTTTTTAAACGGCAGAAGTTCCATCCATACAAAATGAAGATTTTACCCCAGTTGACTGAAGATGATCCAGATAGACGCATTGAATTTTGTCAGGTCATGACCCTAACTATTGCAAGAAACCCATCCTATCTTCGCAATATCTGTTTTAGTGACGAATACATTTTTTTGAAATGGGTATTAACATACAAAATGTAAAATATTTGTGCGATGAAAATCCCCACGTTTTCCGGGAAGGTTACACCAAATTTCAGCAAAAATTGAATGTGTGGATAGGATTACCTGACGACCATATTGTAGGTCCCTCATTTATCGACGGAAACCTTACTGGGGAATTGTACTTGAACATGCTGAAAAACCTCATCCATCCGTTAATAGTTGAGATTGCTAAAAATAATCCAAAGGAATTTGACATGGATATCATATTCCAGCAAGATGGCGCTCCTCCGCATATTAGCAGACAAGTTCCCAATTATCTCGATGCGACGTATCCTCGACGATGGATTGGTCGTCGTGGTCCAACAGAATGGCCTCCGCGATTCCCTGATCTGACTCCGTTGGACTGTTTTTTGTGAGGGTATCTCAAATCAAAAGTTTTTCAAACAGAACCCGATTCCCTTTTGGATTTACGGCGTGAAATAACAGAGGCTTGTACAAATATCCGTGTTGAAACTTTCCAGAAAGTACGGGAAGAGATATAAAATAGTTTGGGGGTTTCTTTAATTAATTGAGATCTAATATTTTGAATTAAGATTTAATTTGGAATTAATTGGGGTTTTTCTATTGCCAAAAAGTTCAAGGAGCACACTTTGACATTTATTAAAATAGTATTATCATTAAGTTTTTGTTGTATAAAATAAGTTTCGTTGTGTTTTAGAATCTGCTTCTTCTTCTTCATTCTTCAATCAAACATTTCGAAAGCATAGGTACCTTTTTTGCTTTAATTCTTAGTTTTCTCCATAAACTTGTTATTTTTAATCATCTGTCATTTTTTTCTGTATAAATATTTTTTATGACACAGAATTAAAATACCTTTCAAATGAGGTGACACTCGACCCCCATTGCCATTTAAAAAAATAGTTCAAGATGGCGCCTAGCCACCATTTTGAAAGTTATAAAATTTAAATATTGGCTAAAAAGTAGTATTTAGCCTCCCATTAAAGTACACAAAATTTTGTAAAGAAAAATCAACTCGTTCAAAAGTTAGTAGGGAGGGAGGACATTTCACGACCGCACTATAACTTGAATTATGCACCAACAACGGAAAAATGTGTAGGGGTACGGGGGGAAAAGGGTTGAATACCACTGCTCTAGACAAGTCTACTCCCACATTATCTCCGAACATTTTGGAAGGTTTGTTGCTGAATAGCTTGGCGCTTCTAAACTAAGTATTCCATGCCGCAGTTGTGAGAGACTGAGAACGAGTTTTGTACACAACAGATTTTAAGTGACCTCATAAAAAGAAGTCTAGTAGTCTCAAATTTGAAGATCTTGGGGGCCATTTTATTTTTTAAAAACGTATTACGGAAAACATTTGCTAGTATTGGATAGCATTTTGTAAGTACTTTTCCGTAAGGTATCACATAGTGGGTGATACCATTTGAAATTGTGTTGTTGGGGTAACTAGTATATAAGAGGTTGAATGGGGAAGGTTACCTTCCGAGTATAACGATTCCCCCTTCATGTTATAGAAATGGTTCTAGAAATTTTGAAAATCTGTTTTACTTCCGAAGATACAACATATTGTACATTTTCAAATTGACACCCTGTAGAAGGTAAAATACTCTCCTTAAGTGTAAATATTTTATGAACCCTTTTATTATTTCCAGTTTTTTAGTATAGTTAATATTAATTTCCATTACAACAATGCCTGGCATGAAAACCTTCTAGTACATATACTGCACACTTTGTACTAAGATAAGTTTTCAAGTAGACCTTTATCAACTACACCCAGAAAAATAAGTTTATGATGGTAGAAAAATGAACAAACAATGGAATTTAACGAGATTTTACAGAAGTTACAAATACGTTAACTACTTTTTTATGGTTTTATAAAATTGCAGTATTACTTTGCAAGTTTTTATTGCCCATTGTTTAATACAACAATGTTTGCTTTTCAACATGTTGCAACACATCTCTAATAAAGCAAACCCTCCTTTTGAACATCTACTGTACAATAAATTACAATATTGAAGCGATTTTAAAACTGAAAAATAAACTAAGGTACACTTTTTAAATTAATTTTTTTTACTAACGATTTCTGACTTTTGCTTGAATTGCTTTTGTGTGAAATCCGGCCCAAAATAGAATCCACCGTGACCGGGTGAATTCGCAACTTAACGATTTCTACATTTTGGGGTTATGTTTACAGTTAAACCCGAAAGCCTTGAAAATGCTTTCGAACGCAAGTTTAAAAAATCCCACCAGCTGTGTTTATCAATGTCGCATAACTGTAATTTCCAAAATTTATGCTGGTCATGGTTTGATTTTGTAGGTTATGTTTGGGGCGCATCCTCACAAAGGAGGCCCACCTGTAAGCAGCCCGGAGGGAGCTTTTTCGCCCTAACTTTGAAAGCAACCAACCGCCCACGGCACCCCCGCACGTTCGGCGTTTAAAATTTCGCGTATTTACACATTAGCATAAATGGGTTAACGATTATTGAGCGCATATGTTACATGTACCTGAATTTGTACGGAAACGTCTCCTTTGAAAGTGAACGTCTTCAAATCCGGCGTGATGAGAAGCGTATAATGTTTAGGGACCACCGAAGTTGGAAGACGTTCAAATGGTTTAACCTCCGGCATTCTGACCTTTGACTTTTCAACTGCTGTTACGTACGTTCTCTGACCACTAGAAGCACCGTACACACGAAACGAGCCAAGCTGTCGCCCCACTGACACAGCAACCGAATGAAACGCGCGTACGCGGATACCGTACGTTCGGGAGGAAGAGAGGGCGGTGCGAACTAACGGAACCGTTCTCCTCCGGTAATAGCGATCAACTGGCTTTTCTAGGACCGTTTGGCGTTGCAGCGCACTTCCCAAGTGACTTGCGACACCTGAACGAAGTTTCCTAGAAACGGTAGTAAAGAACATGAGAGTGATTGGCCGAAACGAAATAAGGGCTCCCTCGTTTTTCAAATTGAAAAGCTTCCGGTAAAAACCACCTCCTACTGTCAACCATCAGCTGTTTCACTACGCTGGTCAATTCAAAACCGGTTGCGGCACGTGCGGTTCAAAAATCCCGCCATTTTTGATTTCAGCAATAGGGTTTTTGCAGAATATTCGAGCACAGTATAATAGGATTATACTGTGATTCGAGTTTACTAAACTATAAGCAGAACCGGCCATGTGTTATAGAAACGCGTGTGGATGTTTTTGTTTTCCTACTAAAATCCGTCTAAATAAAAAAAATTATTAAAATGAAAATATTTATTAATTGAACTTCCAAATTCTGCTTGTAAACGTTGCTACACAGGTGTGGATGCTATGACGTCGTAGGACAGACGCAGCAAAATGTAGGGTTCAAGTACCACCCGGATCTAGGGAGGGGTAAATCGGGTAATTACCCCCAACCAAGATTTTCTGTCTTTTCCAATATCTACCCATACCTACGCAAGAAACTAAAATCCACAAAAATGTATAATATTGTAGTCTGTGCATTGTTAAAAGACATAGATAGTCTGTTACAGCAAACATTAAATACACTTCCTTTTATATGCCACGGTTTCGCATTTCCAGGTACACGTGTTTACTTTTAAATGCTAACAAACGAAGGGGATCTGCAATAATTTTTACTTAATTGTTACCAATTTGAAATGCCATTTTTATCTATTTAGCTCTGTATTATTGTTTAAATGTATATAAAACAACAAAATAGTTTATTTATACAGGTGATTCACGACGAATAGTTAATACTTTACGGGGTGATAGTATGGACTATTTTGAGTAAAAAAGTTCATTACATTACATTAAACATATGTCCAATTCTCAATAATTACGGATATGTAGCTGTTTGAAATTGGCGGATACAGAAACAGACGACAAGCATTCAACACTTTAAAAACAAGTGTGTTACATTTGAAGCTGTTTATTATCATAGACATTGTTCGCAAGTGTTTTTTACAATCTCATGTACCTACCCTTTTCATCTCCTGTACAACACCTTCATCCAGGAGATGAAGCCAGACGCGGCTGGTCATGCACTTCCAACATGACGGACTCCTGCACATTCTAGCCGTCAAGTGACAGATAATCTAAATTCTAAATGGAACATTCCCAGAACGATGGATCGGACGCTATCACGCTATGGTCGTGTTCATTGGCCACCTAGGTTTGAGAAAAGCGAAATACACAAAGAAAGAGTAAACCCAAGAGAAGAATTGGTCGCTCGCATTATGAATGGTGCTGCTCTCATAAACGAACAACAAAACAAACTCAGAAGGGCTACACACGCTTATGCCAACAGAGTTAGAAAGTGTATTGAAGTCGGTGGTGGTTTTTTTTGCATTTGCTTTAAACTGTTGTTGTTTTGTTTTATTTTGTCGTAAATAAATGCAAATAAGTGATTTGTTTTTCCTTAATTCGTTTAATGATACATTTAATGGGTAACATCAAAACAGCTACATATCCGTAATTATTGAGAATTGGACATGTGTTTATATGAACTTTTTTACTCAAAATAGTCCATACTACCACCCCCGAAAATATTTACTATTCGTCGTGAATCACCCTGTATACAGTACAACTTGGGTACAACGAGATGTCGGATATAACGAGCATTTACGACGGAAATATTTGGATTAGTCTTGCTTTACGTATTAAGGCGGCCGTGTGCTAGAGGTTAGCGCGTTAGACTGCTACGCCGAAGGTCGTGGGTTCAATTCCGAGTACCAGAACATTGGATTTTTAACGGCCGTGCTCCCTCGCAAAGCAATGGCAAACTAGCGAGGTATTCTGCCTAGTATAGCTTCTCTGGAGTGGAAGTGTTTACACTTCCCGTGGTTCGGAGCCCACGTTAAACTGTAGGTCCTCTATGTCTGTGGTACTTTAAACACGCAACACAAGCATACGAGAGAAGATCGCTACGTGTCGTAAGAGGTAAAGCACTCGAAGAACTTATTAAATTTCCCGGAAACAATAGCAAACTTTCTAGCTATTGCGACCCGGAAAATATTTATTTCTAAGAAAACTTTACCTAGTAAGGGCATTTTCATATATAAGATTTTCTAAATTTACCTGCTTATTTATGTTTTATACTGAGCCGCAAACGGTTTTAGCAGTGCACTTTAGATAATCCTTAAATGTATGATATTTTTCTACGCAATTTTTTTTAATCGATTTGTTGTTGGTACGAAATATTTAGTCCAATAAAATATAGTAGATAGTGATTATTTTTAGTGTTTGAGTTTTCTTTGATAGGGCAAATGTATTTTTGGAAATAATAATTATCAACGTGTTAAGTATTAATAGTGCACATAAATATTGCAAGTTTCCCAGATATTACGTATACCGGATATAAGGAACACATAATTTGCAGTCCCAAAGCTTCATTCTAATCGAGTAGATCTGTATGTTTATAAATTTTTCTCATTGTTAACTGCAATACGGCATTCTAGTATGCAGACTTTTTAGTCTTTCCAATCTTCGTCCCTGAGATTTCTGGTTTCCATCGCTTTTCTTACTTCACTCTTCCACTCTAACCTGGGTATTCCTCGTTTCTGCCTTTGAGTAGGTTACCATTTCTCCATTTTCTTTGGCCATCTTGCTTCTCTTATGCCTTGAATGTAACTATACCATCGTAGTCTCTTCACCTCAATGGTTTCTATTATATCATGGTTTACTTCCATTCTTCTTTGTTAACTTAAAGCTTCTTCGCCAGAGCTCCATTTCCATTGCCTTTGGCTTTTTTTTTTGATTTCTTCTACTTAGTTTCATCACTTTCGCCCCATAGGTACTAATACTCTCTACTATGGCTTTGTATATACTCCTTTTGGTATGTTTAGTTACATGTTGGTTTCATAATATTGAGCAAAGTTCTTTTTCCTTGTCCAATTCTACTTTTAAGCAAATGCATTTCCTGTATCAATATCCCCAATTTTGAAATATCTGCATACATAGCAAAATAAACCATATTTCTATTAGGTACATGTGACGAAAACTATATTAAGAACTTTATTTGTGACACAAAGGTTATGTCTTGTAAATTAGAAATTTTATGAATAAAAAACGCTCTTCATGTTTTCTATATAAATCACAGGCGCTCGGTTGGAACATTTTCAGAGGACGCCGCAAGTCGTCTATGTTTTCTGGTTTATATAGAGTATTTTATACTACTAGACAAATACAACAGAATGTAAATGTCGCCACTTAAAGTAGTGTCAAACAACAAAATTTATTTAACATTTAAAAATTTACACACTATCTACTATCTTGGCGAGAATTATACAGGGTGTATCAGAAATAGGTACAAATATTTA
>JABXWE010029676.1:0-23433 GCA_014611495.1 Limonius californicus
CAGCACTGACAGGTGGCTGAAACTGACATTTCAAACTTTCAAATTCAAATCGAACTACCAACATCGTAAAAAAACAAACTAAAAACAGTACGATTATAGGCCTCCTTAACGTACTGTTTTTAAGCTAAAACAGTGCGCTTAGAACGGCTTTATAAAACCGAAATAGAAAAAATATTAAATGGTAGTCTATAGAATAGAGACAAAAATTACATTATAGCATGCTCTAATTTTTACAAAAATCGCTCAGGTAACTTCCACTAGAGTAACCAGCACATTCTGTGCGAGTCCATTCTTCACATAATAAACGTTGGAACCACTCTTCTCCTCTGGCATTTTCAAGAAATTTTCCGTTACAAAAGATACAAACTGCTTCGTCGCAGTCTGGGGTTTTTGTTTCAGGGATGCTTAGTGTGTCAGATTCATCTTGAACATCATTATCAGACAGATGTTTGCGCTACTTAAGGATTTCTTTCTTATTAGATTTACTTTTTGAAATTTCTAATTTGAGTTGATATGGCGAAGATGTAACCACTGAAGACTGTTCTTTTTTCTTCCTCTGGTCGACTTTTTTATTTGAATTGTTGAAATCAGGAATATGTCTTGTGGATTCACTGTAATTGAGGCTGTAGATGTTGCCGGTAGGTCAGTAGTTCTTTCGTGCCATTGGCTGCTAGATAGCTCTTCAGGTACAGCCTGGGATATGGAAACTGTTGAATCTAAAAGGTTTGTAGATCTACTGCCTGATTGTTCTTCTGGAAGCTGCTCATTAGATATTGATGGGATTGCTTCATCTATAATAGAGTGTAAGCCCTCATTCTCGTCAGATTCTGCTGCAAACTCATGATCTTCAAATATGTTCATATTAAGATGGAAAATTCCTGTTGTTCTAAAGCCTTTCATAGCATTGGCACCCGTTTGAACTTTTAGATAGGCCTTACCAAACACTTTACAAAGACCAAGGTATGTTTAGGCTCTAGCGTTTATTCTAAGCCACAGCCTGATGTCTTGATGTTTTCACTGTGTTTACACTTTAATACACCCGTTAATGTCTCATCTAGGGGCTGGATCTTGTGAGTGGAGTGGGGAGGTAGAGAAATGATTGTTACATGGTGTTCACGTGCTTGGTCAATTACCTCAATATTTTTCGTGTGTTTTACTTATTCAAGAAAATGTTTGAACCACAATGTAAATAAATGAGTTTGCCATCCCGAAGGACGGCAGGCGAAGATTGTGCCAGGAGCTCCTTAGGGCAATAGATTGCTAAAGTTGTTTCTAGGAAATATATCTAGGGGAGGAATATAGGTTCCCCCAACACTAAAGCATAAGACAACTATGATGAGTGATCCTCGTTCAGCCGAAGTCAAAGCCCCTACTTGACGTTTTCCACGTGAAGCAATCACTTGTGATGTTTGGTTTGCACAGCAAGTAACCCTGTTTCTTCTATATTCAATATCATTTCTGGTGGGTGTTTATGAAGTTCCATTTGTTTTTCTAGCAGGGTAAAAAACCTTTGCACATTTTTTTAGAGAAGCTTTTGCTCGTGCTACTGAACTTCCTGTCGGTTTCCTAAATGAAATCACATTCTTATGTGTTTTTATGAACGCCGAGTAACGCAGTGGTAAGAGGGCTAGGCTCGCAATGGGAAGTCCTCGATTCGAACCTTAGAATAGGTAGAAATTTTACTGTAATTCCTAAGGTCGGTATCGAGCTCAGCAACTATTAGACGTTGGGTTATAATTAACGGCGCTTCTCCTAACCACTGGCTGACCAGGAGAAGTAACAAGGCCACACACAATATCATATACACAATTAACACAAATAGTGAAAATGTAGAGAGCGAATGTACTTGAGGAGAGCGGGAGGGGCGCAATGCAAGTATAAAGGGGACCCATCACCTGAATGTATGAATGGCAACCTCGACACCGTAAGGTATAAGAGAAATTGATAAAAAAAATGTCTTTATGAAAAGTTTTAACCACCCTTTTCCTGTCGTACCCAGAGTTTCAAAGTGATTTGGAATATTGTTCTTTTTTTGCAAGCTGAAAAGCCATCTTTCGTAAATCTGTTCTAGTGAGCCCGAACAATTTCTGTTCCATTACTAAACAATATTCAAACAAAGCCTTTTCTAAATAATCGGGTAAAATTGTTTTCCTTCCCCAATTGCAGTGCGCTCTTAAAATAGATAGTGAAAATGAACCTGCATTAATCACCTGCTAACAATTACAAAAAATTCCAATGGGTTTTGTCAAAAATTATTATTAAATTGCCAACTTGTGTTGTGTGTATGTTGGGTTCCGTTATTAATTTGCCAGGAGCTGCAAATTATATGGCTCGCCCTGTATATTGTTATAAGCAGAACTGTAGCCGCACATTTTAAAATCTTTCTATTGTACAGACCAAACTGAAAAAATACCAAATTAAACTCTATTTGTTGAGCATTGAGCTAGAACATAAACAAACGCTTGACAGGTGCGTTGATTTACCGGATGTGTATTACGGAATATTCCTTGCGTTTCTAAATTAACGTTCGCGCCGTCAGTATTCTTTTTTAGAAGAATTTAAAATTCTTTTTACTGTCAGTCAGTAAAATCTCAGGATTTTCTTCTAACATCGAATTATACAATTTTACTATTAATTGTTTTACATTTAAAGTAGTAGGACGCCCCCTACCATTACACGTTTCTGGAACAAGTTGCTCCATTTTAGGAAAATAAACACCAGGCACTATACAAACGCTCCGAAAACCGATAAGCACTGCTCAAAAAGCACACAAACTTAACCCGGTAATTACGAGTGCAAAGTAAAGGTTTTGAGCGTCAATTACTCCTTAAGTAATGAGGCATTAGCGTTATCTAGCGTAGACCAATCACAGCGCGCGCTCGGGTGGACGTTCTAGCTCAATGCTCAACAAATAGAGTTTAGGCTTATATTTTATTAAATGGACTTACTTGTATGTTTACACATTTTTCAATTTTTCATTAATACAGGATTGAAGTATAAAAAGTTACAGCGTAATCTAATAATTTCGGCGTTATTTAACAAAGATTATTAATTTTAATTTTCTGAATATTATTGGATCATAGTTTTGACAACATAGTTTAATTTTTCATTAAACTAATAATTGAATTTTCCCAACACAAGCCACCAAATAGGTGAATTCCATTACTGATTGTTGTATTATTAAACAGAGCGTCTCCTATATAGTGTGTCCAAAATTCCGTGTCGCATGGTAGGAGATAGGGGTTTGATTAAATAGCATATTGTTCAGTTTCTCAAGGACTGCTATAATTAACATGCAATATCCAGAAATGTTGCTTAATTTTTAGTATCTACAGACAAATTTTTGATAGTTTGTTGTATTTTCAAGATACTGATGTCAACTTTGTTTATTAAATAGACGTCAATAGTGGCATTGGAAAGACTTGCATTTCTTCGGATGAGTTTTGAACAAGAGAACTGTTTTCTCATAGTAGGCTGTAAATAATAATTTTTCATCACTGCGAATCAATAAAGAAAGCAAACAAGAAAACAAAGGTCCACATTTGTTTCCATTTAGAGTTCACTTTACAAATTATAGTTATAAGAAATAATGGTTTCTTTATAGGACACTTGGGGAACTACAAATTTTACCAACTAGGTCATCAGTAGTATTAACCACAATAAAGTTTTCCCTTTGGGGGGTACTTAAAAATAGCTTGTAGCTGCAAACATTTAACAACATATATAGAGTTTATTTCAGTGACATTTATATTTGTGTGTGTTTTGTTTGCAGATATCTTTTCCGTTAGACATAATAGTGTAAAGTTTTATTTGTGTCAATTTGATTAATATTATGTTAATTGTTTTGATCTTGCTTAATGCTTTTCAATTATTTTTACATGCAACACGTCTTTATTGTTTTTGTTTTGCATTATTATGTTGAAGAAAAGTTCAAAATAATAAAGGAAAAATAATTCTATTAAAAAAAACTTTTTCATGATGCAAATCTTGATTAAAATATTAAACATAGAAAGATAAAGTCATACTACTATACAATCATTGGCAACACATCAGTGGCGTGCGGTGACTTTTGAAGTGAGGGATGCATTTGTATTAGGAAATTTTCAAATGGGGATATCTGGGGGGTACGGTCTGGAAATTTGTTTGAAAAAGGAAATAGAATGAGTTTCAAACAAATAACGCTGTCGACTCATACCAAATTGCCTGAGGTTGAGTAAATAAATATGAGCAAATATGTCATAAAAATCTTTCAAATTTATTAAAAAATGTTCCCTTAAATCACAATTTTCAGCTTGATCCTGGGTGTCTGTACTTGTACCCGGTTGTGGATTTACATCCATCGCGCCCGAAAAACTAAACTAAAAACAAAATCAAAACTTTCTCGATTGAATGCCTAACGCTAATTATTTATAATAAATATAATTATAGCGCAAGTACTCGCATCAGGAAAGGAATTATTCAATCACTTATATATCAAAACGTAGCTTTGCACAACTAGATATTAGCGAAACGAAATCCTTTGCGATGGTGGACTGTGGCAGTCGATCAGAGAACTGCTGGATTCAATTTTCATATTGCATCCAGCCACGATACACATACGTACATACAGTGGTACTTGCTAGATATATTCGCCGCACTGCGCATTAGCCATCGCGTCGGCTATTCTGTTAACTGCAGACAGCGTACGCCTAATACGGCGGATTCATTTATTGAATTGCATCCACTTGCACCGTCATCTTAGGCCGACCGGCGCGGCGCGCCGGGGAAACGCTGATAAGTCAACATTTCCAGTGAAGGCTTTGGATTCAGCGTACACAAGTGTATCCGCGCCGTTGCCAGCAATGATACTTTTTTAAAATTTACAGTATTTTGAAAAGTTGTAGGAATTCGAAAGAAAAAATTGGAAATTCACTTAAAACATATACATTTAACTGCTAGCTGGAAATTTTAGGGGATGCATTGCTTCCCTTGCATCCATGGACCGCACGCCACTGCAACACATGCTTTACAATTATACCTACAAGCATATATTTTTTTTATTTGATTTTTTGAAACAAGCATCCGAGGTTTTCTTTACAACTTCTTTTTAACAAACCATAGAAATTAATGTTAAAGAATTAAATTTACTCACAGAGTATCAAATGAAAGTTAATTTAATGAGATTGTAAATACTAAAATAATATATAGTGTTAAAATTTACAAAATCAATTATGATAGCGATCACCTTGTATAATAACTTCAATTATTTTTTACTGTTCATATGATTTTGAAGTCTTCTTCTCATTCTCAAGCCTTTTAAATCCATTTGTGGATATTAGCCTACCCTTGAAGCCTAAGGACCTATAAAATTATTTAGAGCTTTAGAATGAAATATTTTTATTCATTAGAAAGGGAAACAAACAACAACAAATTTCTTCAAATATTGGTCACTGTATTAGATTTAAAACCCCCATAGCTTTATTTAAATCGATCATTTATTGATGAATTGAAAAATGTAAAAGTATACACAATCTTCCATTTAAAAAATATAACTGGTGTGGCACTGTTTTACAGAGCACCATGAAAATCAAAAATGTTTCTAAAATGCGCAGCTTATGGTCCTGCATAACTGTGCTTAATAATATTTATCTATATTTTTATTCTTAGAGCACAATCTTCTATTCTCGCACTATTGGACCACCCTGTATATTTGTTGTTTTGCACAATTTCCATGTAGTTTTACGGGTACTGTTGTTAAGTTGTGTGTAGTAATTATCGTCCTATAATAGAGCACCATTGTACAGTTACCATCAATTTATGTTATTTTAAACCCTTTTATGTTTTAATAATACTTTGTGCATTGTCCAGTGTTATTGTGTCATGCTTTATAGAACTTGTTGAAAATAGCAAATTTGTCATTGATTAAAATAAACTTTTTAAATATTTGTGAAGGTTATTATTAAACAGTGAATTGTATATGTGTGTCCTAGGAGGTAAGGTCACTACTTCGTGTACATAATCTTTAGACCAAATATAACTAAAAATTATGCCCTAAAGTAAACCGTTTTCAAAATACATTGTTAAATTTATTAAATAATTACAATTTCAGAAAAGTCAATATTTATTTTTATTTTAGTTTTAATTCACTATAAAGATGGGCACCGTTGCTCTCTAGACACATTCTGGCTCTTCTTAAGAGAGATCTAGTTGCCCTACGTAACATATTGTTATTCCAAATTAGTTCTGCTGCCTCAAAAATGCATCTCTTAAGATCTTCAACAGTCTTTGAAGGTGTTTGGTATACCATATCTTTCATATGGCACCACAAATAATAATCTAAACAAGTTAAGCCCGGAGATCTCGGGGGCCAGGGGTGCTGTTGTCCTCTACCAATTACACGTCCTTCAAACCGTTGATACATAAAATTGTCTTACACATAACGCAAAGTGCGCAGAGGCACCATCGTGCTGGTACCACATACCATGTCTGATCGTCAGAGGGACATCATTTAACAATCCTCCCTAATGAACTTCTAGAAAATTAAATATCTCTCGGCGGTTAAATGGTTCTCAAAAACGAATAGACCAATGAGCATGTTTAAGGGCGTATCCAGCTCAAAACGGAAGGGAAGACAATTTTCTGAATCCAACTTCTTTCATGAGGCACGCGGGTCCATAGGGGGCGTTTCTTTCACCTCATTCCACATTTTGAACCACAATTCCCTTTCTCCTTTGATGCCTCCCAAATTGCAAAAAGTTGCACAAGATGAAGTACTTTCATTCCATTCTTCCAATGAAACATCTGTCATGTTACTCGGATGGAAATGTGTCGATGAAAATGCAGACGATTTGTCTGCAGAAAATCCGACATCTAAAGATGATATGATGGAATCCACGTAAGGAATTATTAGAGACCTTCTTCAAAATTCAGAAGGATTTCCGGCTGGAGGGTTGCTTCTATGCATTTGTCGGCCAGCAACGCGAGTAGCGGTTATATCAACATTCAAATGCTTCGCCATATGTTTCTTTCAAAACATCAGTTGTGACATTCTCCGCATGTTTCCGATGCTCTCTTAGCAGTGGCGGCTTGTACTAAAGGGCACGTGCCCACCCAACCACCATGATAAACACAGAAAGAAATTCGCATGTAATTCAGTGCATTATTTTAATTTCATTATTTTAACGATGGTATCAAATTTTCCTTCCGCACCAAAGGCGCGGCTAACACGCTCAAAACTATGTTCCGGGGAACGCTCTGATTTGTTCCCCATGTAGAGGTGATTCGGTTGCCTGTCGGTTATCTTCGCTATATGCGATATACCAGGCGAATGGGGCACCGAGCAGATTGTTCCCGATTTGCAGTCGACGTTGGAATTTGGACAGGAGCGCTGTTTTCGCGCAATCGCGGGTTTGAATTCAAAGACGAAAGTGACGTTTTTTCAATGATGGAAGTTAATTGTGTGCAAAAAGATCGACTGAACGCATTGGCGGTCCTATCAATAGAAAAGAAGTTCGTCCAGTCTATCCCGGATTTTGACAACAAAGTCATAGACGTCTTTTGCAGCATGAAAAATAGGAGAATGGATTTTATGAACAAAAAATAGGTAAGTTTTTTCTTGTGCCCACCATCTTTCTTAACTCACGAGCCGCCACTGTCTCTTAGTATGACGAGAATAGTTTGAATGTGCTGGTTAGTTTTAACTATGTCAAGTGCATTCAATTGAAGTGTATTTGCTACGGGTTCCAGTATAGAGGAATACTTCGCAATTAATGCTACTGACACAACAAATGAAGATCCGCACGACCCTGCATGCATTTGATACGTGTTTTTTCTTGCTGCGGCATTATCCTCTTCAGATAATGTCTCTAATGCTTCAAAAATATCGACGAAGTGATCCTTAAAAACACGGATGTTCTTGTACTTCTCGGACCATCTTCCACCTGGATACGGCCTTGAGCATATTATCAATAGTTCCACACCAGATATTCACTGAAACCCTATGTTGATAATTTGTCACTGTGATTTCTCCAAATTCCAAAAATGGTTGTTCTTTCTGTTCACTAATTCGTTCCTTGTAAATGTTGCCTCGTCCGTGAATAAGATTCTATTACGTAGGTTTCGATTTTGAATGGCCAGCGACAAAATTCCATACGACTAGCGAAATCCGTAGGTAAGAGGGCGGAACAGGCTGGATATGAAATGGATATAAACCATGACGTTTTAATGTTCCCCAAATTCGCATTCGTAGTACCACAACTTGTGTGCAGATACACGACGAATAGAGGTGCTGGGATTCTTATCAATTTCTCGCAGTATGTTTTGCTCATTGTCTAATACTTGCTGTATCGGATACTCAGTCGACGGTTTCGACAAAGTTCCGTATTCACATAGGTGGTAGTCGCCGATTTGGAAATCTCAACCCATATTCTCGAGCAGCTGCTACCAGTGGCGGCTCGTGAGTTAAGAAAGAGGGTGGGCATAAGAAAAAACTTACCTATTTTTTGTACATAAAATCCATTCTCTTATTTTTCATGCTGGAAAAGACGTCTATGACTTTGTTGTCAAAATCCGGGATAGACTGGACGAACTTCTTCTTTTCTATTGATAGGACCGCCAATGCGTTCAGTCGATCTTTTTGCACACAATTAACTTCCATCATTGAAAAAACGTCACTTTCGTCTTTGAATTCAAACGCGCAATTGCGCGAAAACACAAAACACTGCGGTGGAAATTCAAACGTTGACTTTAAATGGGGAACAATCTGCTCGGAGCCCCATTCGCCTGGTATATCGCGTATAGCGAAAATAACCGATAGGCAACCGAATGACCTCTAAATAGGTACAAATCAGAGCGTTCCCCAGAAAATAGTTTTGAGCGTGTTAGCCGTCCTTGTGGTGCGGAAGGAAAATTTGATACCATCGTTAAAATAATGAAATTAAAATAATGCACTGAATTACATGCGAATTTCTTTTTGTGTTTATCTTGGTGGTTGGGTGGGCACGTGCCCTTGTGCCCTTTAGTACAAGCCGCCACTGGCTGCTACTGAGTTTCCAGCACAAAAACCGTACATGTAATGGATATAGGCATACTCTCGCGTTGTAAAAGTAATGCCGGCTGTACACACTCGCCGAGACATCCCGAAGGCGGCCGAGAGCGAGTGTGTACATGGTGATCTCGCTCTGTCTCGCCCTCTCTCGTCTCGCCTCGCCACCTCTCGGTCGCGTGTCGGTTTTTTGCGCCCGAGTCAAAGGGTCTCGCGAGGAAAACAAGAGCAAGCATCTACACACTCGTACTCCGTGTTTGTTGTATCATGCACTCGTACATTTAGTTGTCCGCTAAGTGTGTTTGCGTGATGACGTGTTTCATTATGTGGACTAACGAGCGCGAATTGGAATTTTTGGAAGAATTTCAGAATCAGTATTATGGAACCCGAAGAACATCAAACACAAAGACAAACAACTTATACACGATGTTTGGGTTCGCATCAGCGATCAAATGGATATCCCGGTGGCAGAATTGAAAAAAAAGCATTTATATTTATTTCCATTACTGCTTAGGTACAGCATTATAAGTAACGTACAATATTATTCATAAGCATAAGTATCTAATATTAATATATACACTATTCACGATTGATTTGCCATCCAGCAGGCTGTGTTTTTTTTCTTAAGTTGCCTTTCTTAAATATTATTTGATTGATTTCTAGCAATGTCAAAATGAAATTGCCCTGTTGCCAGCGCTAGAGTCCCCTACTTTTCTAAAATAATCTAGTAAGTTTAGAATTAATAAAACACATAATATGTATATTATACCTACTTAATTGTCAGAATGGTGAAAGTTATCAACAAACTTACGAAACTGCAAATTGTGAAAGCTTTCAACCACCATAAAAGAGATAGGCCAGACTTCACACGATTTACGATTATAAGTCGATTAATTGATATATTTGGGGTAAGCATGTATTATTTCTTAAATATGCAATTGCAAATTACTTATAATTTTAGGTGTCTGAGCGTTCTATAAGGGACATTTTATCACAAGGACAGGACGTTTTGAAATCTTCCATTTGTAGTATACGCGCTAAGACGGACGTTTTCGTAAATTACACGTTAGAAAAGATTTGCAACGACAAATTTGGCATTATCATCTGAAGAATGAACATTTTACTCTCGACAAACTCTTGGCTGACTCTCGCGAAAATTTGGAATACAAGGGGGGCAGGACTACTTTATTCAAAATTATTAAATCAATGGGTTACAAACACAAAATGGTGAATGGACGCAAAATGTTATGTGAACAAAAACACGTCGTTGCATCCAAAATTAAATTTTTGAGACAATGTATCCAATATAAAAATTCTAGTGAAAATGTGACATTCGTGTACCTAGACGAAATGTGGATCTATCAAAATGGATCCGCGAGTCGTCAATGGGTACACGAAACCGATCTTAAAAGTAACCCAGCCAAAATTAAAAGTGAGGGGAAGAGGTTCACGATTTTGAATGCCTGATGTAATTTAGGCTTTTTGGAAGGGTGCGACATGTTACTAGACTCAAAGAACAACGACAGGGACTATCATAAAACTATGAATGGGGAAATTTTCAAAATTGGTTGGTTAATCAGCTGATTCCTGCTTTGGACAAGTTGCAAGGAAAATTTGTCGTGGTTATGGATAACGCACCATATCATTCAATGCAGTTTGACAAGCCGCCCACATTTTCTTGCAAAAAAAGGTGTATTGCGGGAATGGTTGGTTAACCACCACAATGTCGAAATTCAGGGCAAAATTCCTAAGAAAAAACTTTGGGAGTTAATTAAACCTTTTACAGTAGACGGAAATAAAAGATACGTAACTGACGAAATTTTGAAAAAGCGAAACTATGAGGTTCTTCGATTGCCTCCATACCACTGTCAATACAATCCAATTGAAATGGCGTGGGGGTTTTGTAAGACCTATTACAATGAGCACATAAATTCGCAGCCAAAATCGAAAGACAAGGTTGCAAATTTATGGCGTGAGGCTCTTTCAAAATGTACCCCCGACATGTGGCAAAATTTCTGTGAGCATTGTGAAAAACTTATTTCGGAAGACTGGACAAAACATGGGAAATCTATCGTTTAAAAATATTCCTCCTTTCATTATTTCAATTGGAGGATCTGATTCAGAATCGGAGGGTGCCGATTATTCAGATACTTCTAGTGATAGCATGAAGGTGGAATAGGGTAGGGGATATTCTTTTGGCATCTAAATTGTGAATGAGTGTTTTACAGTTTTTATCTCGCCCGAGAAAAACACTGACCTCAGTGGAATACGAACTTGGGTCTCTTAGCACCAGAGGCAAACAGTCAACCACTGGACTACCATAATATCAATTTGAAACATGAGCGGCATGGACGTTATGTCTTCTTAATTTGCTGCAAGACCTAAATATAGGACAACAAACAATGGCGTGGAATATGCTCTGTATACATACGATTTTAGTTCAGAATTCTCGTGTAAAAAGAACAGCAATATGTATTTGGTATGTGTTACAACAACATTTAAATTATGGTTATTATTTTATTTATAATGAAATCATTATTATATCTAAGTATTATAAACCAATATTGAGCAGCAATAGGCGGACGTTAAATGAACAAACAAACTCCACTAGCAACGTTGCCTGCTTTCAATAAACATAACCTCCAGCAAGAAAAACTAGCATAACCCAACTTAATTAATTGACAAGTTTCAATGATACCACACATTCCCCCAGATTTCCACAGCCTGTTGGATGGCAAATCAATCGTGAATAGATTATAGGTGTCTCTGTAGAAAGTGAGATTAGGTATCTCTGTAGAAAGTGAGGTTAGGTGTCTCTGTAGCAAGTGAGGTTAGATATCTCTGTAGAAAGTGAGGTTAGGTATCTCTGTAGAAAGTGAGGTTAGGTATGTAATAAGTGTTTTGAGTGGTTTTGAAGAAAGTAAAATGACAATTTTAAATTAAATATCTGGTCTGGACGATATTTAAATAAACCACAAATCAATTAGCGTTTTATAAATTTGATACTACAACTTTATGCGTTTTATAAACAAATACCAAATTAAAACCTGCTTAGTGAAGATAACCAAACATGAGTTTATTATATTACACCTATTTGACCTTCTTGTGAAATGTGAATTTTATGAACTTCCTAGTGTAGGTTTTTCTTGACGGTTTTTTTTACTATTTACCTGCTTAATATACTGCATTACATTTTTGTGGTGTTGTTTAACTGCATTTAAAATATTTCTTGACGATCTGGAGATGTCCCAAGTTTATCAGTGAACATGTAGCGACATTAATAGAGTTCAATACGTCGTAAGGAAAGTAATTTTATTATTTCTTTTACCAGACGGCACCCATTTTGTGAAAACCTACTAAATTAACCTACTTTTATATTAAATTATGGATTATATTAAAATGAATTTAATAACCAGACTAGGACTAAAACATTTATTAGATTAGTTAACTAGAGGATCAATTTATTAAACTTTTTATTTCCATATTACAGGACTTCATGCTTCTTCTGATAACATAAAAATGGCATCTGAAGCTAGTCTGTGTTACGTAGACTTAGACAAGTGCAAAGTTCAACTACCAGAAGAAATGACTGCTTTCCCGCATTTAGATGCATTCAATGCAGAAATTTGGGCTACTCTTGACAAGCACTCAATCCATGTACCAAACGCAGAAAGTAATCGATCTTGGCAGGTATTAAAGTTTATTCTTTTGATAGTATAACTTGTAATATCATTGTAGTTGGAACAATTACATTTTGCTATTTTGTTTATAAAAAAATTATACTTTATATACAGTTCAAAAGGAGAACAGGCTACAATAGCTAACTTTCTTATTCGAATAGACATGAATTTGGTTAAATTAGCCATATTATTCTTCTGTAGAATTCAGAGATAGAGTAGAACAAACAAAAGAATGTGTTATTGTTGAGTTACATTGATTTTCAACTTTCTTATGTTTATGCATTCCTTTAATTTTTTCTGTATAAACGTGTTCTTACATACCTAAAGATCACAAACAACTAAGATATTAAAATATTTATTTTTTCCATGTACTGAAGAGCTTTAAATAATAAACTAAAGAGCTGCTAAACTGAAGGCATACTTGTAAATTAAGAAAAGTCAAATAGACATCAAAAAGGGGATAATTATAGAAAAACTTTATGTATTTTGACTGATTACATTAGCAGAGAAAGCAATAAGTTTACATAGAAAAGTTAGTGTCAACTATATGTTTGTTAACTTCTTCCATTTAAAAAACAATTGACATAAAAACAGAAGAAGAACATAAAACATATTTATTTTAAGAACAAAAGAAGTACATAAAACGTATTTATTTTTTTAAATATGTGATTTATATATTCTCTTTTAATATCAATTGATTTAATATTTTTAAAGAGCTTGTAATTCTCTTTACATTGATTCTTGGATATTTAAGCAACACTGTAGTTGACATAACAGCAATAGGCAAACAAAATCATTGCATTGCATGATATTAAGTCAATATAAATACAATTACTTATTTTATTTTAAATCTAAGGTTTTTAAATAACTTAACATTTTTTTGGTATCACTGTAAAGGGCATTTCAAGCTTTAGGAATATTGAAAAATGTGTATTTGTATATAAAATAAATATCACATTCCTCTTTTGCTTTTATAACAGTTGTTTTTTGAATGAGTGTGTATATACTAACTCTTCATTTTAAACTTTTTTGCTATCTCTCCTAATAACTGAGACATCTAAAATCAAATAAGAGTGTATAAGAATGTTTACAAACACCTATTACTGTTCAGTAAGTGTAAAAGATGGAAGGTTGTTTACTATTTATTCCCTTGGGTGTTTACTGAAGGCGATTATTTAGCATAATAAAAAATTATGAGATACATGGAGTTACATGCTTTTATCAAAACTATACCTATTAATTGTTATTGAAAATTCATTATTGTTAAAATAACAATGCTTAGAGTGTATGATTGCAAATGAGGAAAACTATTGAACTAATACTTTGTACAAATGGTCAGGGAAATATATGCTTATATTCAGAGATTCTCAGCCAAAGTTGTTTTAGACAATCTAAATTCAGCAATCCTTACTGAAAGTAGCAACTTAGTTGTTCAAATACATACAGCAGACGCTCGATAACGTAAACACCTGATAATGGAAACATCGCGCTGATGTAAAAACAAAATTCTTACTATAGGATCAAATGGAACGCCCGATAACATAAACAACCTGTACAGTTCAATAACGTAAACACTTCGATTTTTTATTGTTTTTATGATGTACATACGTGACTCTCAGCAAATTATTTGTAGGAGCAGCGCCGATTTTATTTTAGTCGTTGAACTTACGTCATGCATATTGCATGTGTTTATGCATTACGACTATGGCATCCACATCCAATAAAAGAAAGTGTTTAAGATTGAGTGGCAAAGTGAAAATCATAGACGAGGTTGCACTAGGTGCGGGAGTGAGACAATTGGCAAAAAAATATTAATTGTGTTATTAAACGTTTCTTTTGCTTGCTTGCTTTGAAAGGGCGAGATCTAGGACGCGGTTTTCCAAGCATCTCTATGCACTTAGGCCATATGGCCCATTGTACACCCTAACTAAGAATTTTGCCTATCTGGGGTAATTCCAACTCCAGTAGTGATTTTTAACGTGTCACACATCGCAGTGGCACGGGACCTACGGCTTTACTTCTTATCCGACAGAAGGCGCATTTGAAGGCGCATTTTCAGATTTTTCCCCGCTAGAAAAATCTCGCCGACCTCAGCCAGGTTCGTTCCCGCGTCCCTCGGATCTAAAGGCAAACGCGCTAACCACTAGATCACCGAGGCCGGCAAACGTTTCTTTTAATAATTTGCTGATTAATAAAATCACGCTCGGTAATGTAAACATTTCGATAATGTGAACACAGTCGGGTCTGAATTAGTTCACATTATCGAGCGTCTGCTGTATTTCTTTATCGTCATATAACCCCAAAGGGAGTATAGGGCACCTGATTGGTGTTTCATCAGAGCTAGGGTGTGGATGACAGGGTAGCTAGCCTTGTGTATACCCAAATATATATTTAGGTGCACCTAATATGATGCTGTGAGGTTTCCTTAAGGAACGTCCATTTATATTAATGTTTACTTGTTTCCTATTCATATTAACGTTTTACATAATAGCAAACTCAAAAAAATATTAGTTGTAATATTTTGTGTGAATATGTTGCCTAATACTTGTATGTAGGGAAAAATCCAAAGAATGCAAAAATATATAAAATTTTCCATTTAAAAAAAGTGAAATAACTCCACAACTAAACACTGTTTCCTTTTTTGAATTCTCCTTTAAAAATACTACAATTTTACTAATTACCCATATCTCTGCAAATAAGAAAGTTAGGTATAATAAATTGTTCTCATAACCAGATTGTGTGCTATTATTAAAATTGTATGTTACAGGAAATTATGTCAAGAAGTTGTACACTCCCTGGTAGACCCCAAAACAGACGTAAACTCTCTATTCATGACACCCTAGAATGTGATAGACCTCCTTCACCCCCTGGTTCAGCACGATCTGAGGCATTGCAACGAATAGCAGACATTGTTAGGAGAACAGGTGTTACTCTTGATCAAAATGAATCAGCTCAACCATCAGACACTTATGTAGAGGATCTCAGATTTAACAACAGTATACGAGAAATTTTTCTAAATAGATTCGTACACATTTTTCAGTCTTATGAAAATTTTATCATTCTTCCCAATCAGGTAACAATTTAGTGAGTCCATCTTCATCACAAAATTAAATGTAAATTCACTTTTTAGCAAGATAAGGATGACTGGTTCAATAATCGAGATTCAGTTCAAAATTTCGATAAGGCATCATTTTTATCAGATCAACCCGAACAGCATAGGTTATTTTTGTGGAGATTTTTAGAAACACAAATGTTTGCTACCCTCATCGACAATAAAATTCTATTAACGTGGGGTGAAGTTGACAATAATTTAATTATATTTGACAACAGAATAAAGTACTTGAAGCAGCGTTATGGAGGTGAAAATTTAATGAGATCCTTGAGTTATGAACCTTGCACCAGTGCCCATGAGACTCAGAAGTTGCTGGATTATCGTATGGCAAATCCTGATTTTGAATCTCCCATGCCTAAAGAAATATTAAATGTAAAACCCACCATTTCCAGATATTTTCCTCTCTTAGATAAAGAAATATTAAATAAAACTCCCGTTGTAAATAAAGGTAGCATTCCTAGAGCGAGTGCACTTAAAAAGGGGCCAAACTTCAGCGTAAAAAGTGGTAGTATAAGCATTGATAAATCTACAGCCAAAGCTACTAATAACCAAGATGTGTCTCCAGCATTGTTGGCTCAAGCAAACTGGACTTTTGTAGAAAAACTTTTAAAAGTAAATTACAATAATTGACAATTATTGTTGTTTTTACAAAAATGTGCTTTTAGGACTGTAAATCTAAAACAAAACGTATGCTTCTTGCCAAGTTGGGTGCAGAAGGTGTCACATTATCCAGTAATAATGTAGTTGATAATTCTGGCGCAGTGGAAGAAAGCACTTTAGTTGCATCTTTGTGTGACTTCTTGGAACGAGTATGGTCGCATGGTTTGCAACGCAAAAGAGGGAAATCTGCCTTATGGTCATATTTACTAGCATACCAAGAACAACATCAACATTCCAGTAAAATAGACAACCAATACTTATCCCCAGGTAATGATTTTACTATTTAAATAAACAGATTCATGATTCAAATTGAATTACTTAAATATTTGTGGTTCCATCATCCTAATAATTTACACCCCTCAGCAATTGAAGTGGTACTCTTAATTTTATGCGCTAATATATAAATAATAAAATATATGTATAGGGCACCTTTGAGATAATACATACAACACTTCATAAGTGTAATTAAATTAATTCCAATATACATATACGGGATAGTCTGAAGAGAATGGTACATATTGTAAGTATGATTTCCTGAAAAACAGTTGTCCGTGAACCGTCGCCGAGCATAGACGTATCTTACAGTGCCGAGTGTGCAAGTGCGATAAACGGTCAATGAACATTGTACACGTGTATACAAACTTTTATCAGTTATCTCAACAAATGTTGCTTTCATAGCAATAAAATGAGCGCACTACAAGCTGGGACTTCTGATTACGGAAGTTCCCAACCTCCTTCCCACACAGTAAGTAAATCCCACCCATACTCCGTAATTTGCCAAACCCCTATCATTTTTCCAAAAAAAGATCAGGCTATTGTCATAGATACTGCAGAAGGTCTTAAGCAAATTGACTATATCAAAGCAATCAGCACCATCACCAATTCGGCAAACATTCGTTTTGCCTCAAAAATCTTAAACGGGCGGTTCTGTATCTATTTATCTGACAAATCTGTTGTAGATACCATAATACTTAACCATAATAGAATCGAAATTAATGGTATCGAACTTGAAATACGTAGATTAATTAATCCAGCGCAAAGAATAATCATATCCAACGCCCCTCCTATAATACCACATGCCATATTAGAAAACGAACTAAGACAAATTGGACTGAAATTAGTCTCTCCCATCAATTTCCTACGAGCAGGAATTTCAAAAGAAGGTGTCACTCATATCATGAGCTTTCGTAGACAAACATATGTATCTGACTCTAATACATTAATTCCTAGCTCCATATTAATAACATATGAAGAAACAGCATACCGAATCTTTCTCAGTACAGACACAGTCTCATGCTACTTATGTAAAAAACCAGGACACATAGCTGACAGATGTCCTAACCTAAACCAAGTCACGTCAGAGGAACAGCAAATAGCACAAGAAATAGACACAAGCATAAAATCTTCTTCACCAAAAATTTTAAAACGACAAATTTCATCAAATAGCTCCAACAGCGGCACGCTTAGTGAAGATCATGATAAAACCACACTAAACCCTGAAACACACGCTTCAGGATTACATAATCTACACCCTGACGCGCAAAATAGCTCATTCGTACAACCCGAATCTCCAAAAGAAAAGCAAAGTACCTTTAAGAAATCAGTGCAACAGAACAAAAAATTAAAGCGAAACAACTCACTAGAAAATGCAAGCAACGACTTAACAGAACACTTGAAGCCAGTTGCTGAAATACTCTCAACTAACCCACAGCAATACATCTTAACCTACCACCAGTTTCATGATTTTCTGGAAAATACATATGGTTCCGCAGACCAAGTTAACATTGCAAAGAATTACACAGATAACATCGCCGCTCTTATAAAAATGATTAAAAACTTATATCCGCACTTCACAAATAGAAGCATCAAAAATAGATGCACACGAATCGTCAAGAAACTCGCAGAAAATCATGAAATAGAGAACGAAGATACAATATCCATATCAAGTATAACCTCCATAGAAAGCAACCTATCCCAAACCGATATCAATTAAAATTCATCCTTCAATGGAATTGTAACGGGTTTTTTACCCGCCTAGAAGAAATAAAATTATTGATAGCTGATCAATCCTTACAATGCATATGCCTACAGGAAACACGCCTAAAACCATCCCAAACACTCAATATTAGAGGCTATAATACATACCGGAAAGATCGGATAACAGATAACCTAGCAAGTGGAGGCGTTGCCATACTTGTCTGTGATCATTTAACCTCCAGAGAAATTAACGTCAACACGAATCTCGAAACAATAGCCGTACAAATCGTGTCAACGCTTAAACTGACCATCTGCAACATTTATATCCCACCAAATGAAACAGTCGACCAGCGAAGCATCGAAAATATTATTAATCAACTACCAGTCCCTTACATCTTACTAGGTGATTTCAACGGGCACAACATCTGGGGCTCAACGTACACCGACAAGAGAGGTCAAATCCTAGGTAAACTTCTAGAAAACAGCAATATAAATATAATCAACGACGGCAGCCCCACACATTTCACTTTAGCTACAGGTAAATTCTCCACTATAGATTTAGTCTTCTGTCACCCTAAACTCACACCTCTTCTGCAATTTGAGACTTTAGACGATCTACACAACAGCGATCACTTTCCCATTCGAATCAAACTACTGAATCAAACCAGTGAACAAAGACTCATACCGAAGTGGAACCTAAAAGATGCAAAATGGACACTCTACCAAGATCTAATATCACAAAAAATAACAACCACAACACGCTCTGACAACATTAACACACTAATCAATAATTTAACAAACATCATGCAAGAAGCCGCAGAGGTAGCTATCGGAAAGAAAAACAGCACTCTCACTAGAAAACCAGTACCATGGTGGAATAAAGCTTGTAGCCAAGCAATAAAAGAGAGAAAACGGGCTTACAATCTACTTAAAAAACATCATACTACAGAAAACCTAATCAATTTTAAAAGAGCAAGAGCAATAGCAAAACGCACTTTGAAAGAGAACAAGCAAACATGCTGGAAGAAATATGTATCTGAAATAAAAAATAATACATCCCCACAAGAAATTTGGTCCAAAATCAAAAAAATAAGGGGTATCAGCACATCAAATAAAATTACAAGCATTGAAGTAGATAGCCAAATCATATCAGATCCAAAGGAAATCTCAAACTGCCTCGCAAAAACTTTCCAACATAACTCTAGCAGCAAACACTATGACAACAAGTTCCTCCCACACAAACAATCCGAAGAAAAAACCCATTTGGAAATAGAAGACGATAACACAAATCTTATCAACAATCGATTCACAATAATAGAACTTACCAAAGCACTACAAAAACGAAAATACTCCTCTCCTGGATATGATGAAATTCCATACGAAATGATATGTCAACTACCAGAGAATGCTCTACAACACCTACTGACACTATACAATAAGATATGGACCGAGAATACTTTCCCAGACGCTTGGAAGAAAGGATCATCGTACCAATCCTGAAAGCAAACAAAAATCGCCTAGATCCATCTAACTACAGACCAATAGCGTTAACAAGCTGTCTCTGCAAAATTATTGAAAAAATGGTTAACTCCAAACTAACATGGTATCTAGAGGAAAACAACCTCATAAATAATCAGCAAGGCGGATACAGGGATGGACACTCTACAATAGATCAATTAATTTCCCTAGACACAGAAATTAAAAAAGCATTCTCCAACAAACACCACGTAATAGCCATATTTTTCGACCTTGAAAAAGCATTTGACACAACATGGAAACACCACATCATAAAATCAACATTAAGTTTTGGACTGAAAGGCCACACAGTACATTTCATTCAAAACTTCTTGAGCAACCGACTATTTCAAGTCAGAGTAGGAAACACGCTATCCGAAACGATGACACAGGAAAACGGAGTTCCGCAAGGATCAATCGTCAGCACAACATTATTTAACGTAGCCATCAACAGAATAAGTGAAGCAATATGTCCTCCAACCAAAGCCTGCATTTATGTAGATGATTTAGTCATTTTCAATACAGGAAAACGGCTGTCCTCCATTAGAAAAAATCTACAAACTTCAATCAACAACCTACAAGACTGGTGTGCCAACACTGGATTCAAATTTTCAACCACTAAAACAAAAAGTATCCACTTTTGCAAACTACAAAAATGCAACTTGAATCCTAAACTAAAACTTAACAATGTAGAGATTCAATATGAAAGTTGCATAAAATATCTAGGTCTAATAATGGACCGAAAACTCATCTGGAAACAACATATAACATATCTAAAAAACGAATGTATGAAAAGAATGAATATCATTAAATGTCTAGCACACACCAACTGGGGCGCAGAAAAAGAAGTGCTATTAAACCTATACAGAGCAATTATTAGATCAAAGATAGATTACGGATCAACCGTCTACTCCTCGGCAACAATCAGCACACTAAAAGCAATTGATACCGTCCACCACGCAGGAGTTCGAATCGCTTCTGGATGCTTTCGAAGTAGTCCAGTTAAAAGCATACTAGTAGAAGCTGGAGAACCACCGCTACAATTCAGACGAGACAACTCAACACTAGCCTATGCAGTTAAAATAGCCGCTTATCCTAAAAATCCTGCCTATCAACATATCAACAAAAAACCCCCCACCATTAATCCAAACAAAACTTCCAAACAGCTTTGCAGCCAACTCGAATCTCTGAAATCCAAATACAACCTCCAACTCCCACCAGTTACAACACACACTATCAGCAAAATCCCACCTTGGGAAACATCATTACCAAAAGTAATATTAGAGATGTCAAAGTACTCCAAGCCTGATACACACCCGAGCATGTATAAATCCAAACTCCACGAAATAGTTAATATGTTACCAGAACACAAACAACTTCTACACTGACGCTTCAAAATCAGGAAATATCACGGGAGCAGCGTACATTTACGAAGAGGAATGCTGCACATATAGACTACCAGATGAAACCAGCATCTTTACAGCCGAGGCATACAGCATCTTACAAAGCCTTATTCGAATATCCAATAGCACCCACAACAAATTCTTAATCTTGTCTGACTCACTAAGTGTACTCAGCGCACTGCAAACCACATCAAAACATACACTAATATTAAACATCCAAGAACATATACACAATCTACATAATCAAAACAAAGATTTACAATTAATATGGATTCCCTCCCACATCGGAATAAGTGGCAACGAAAAAGCCGACATAGCAGCAAAATCAGCTACAAGAGAAGACAATATAAGAGCAGAAAACCAGTTTCACCAGGACGTCAAAAACACCATAAAGAAACGCATACTCGAAACATGGCAATCCGAATGGGGAAATACTGACAACAATAAGCTCAGAATGGTGAAGCCAACAATAGAACCGTGGCCCTCTCCAAAAACACGCCGTCAACAAATACTACTTACCAGACTAAGAATCGGCCATACCCGTCTCACCCATGCATACCTATTCCAACGAGAAGATCCACCAACATGTGATAACTGCAACACCCGTCTCACCATCAAGCACATAATCATTGATTGCCCAAAATATGAACAAGAAAGAAGAGCAGCCAACATCACAACAGACAATCTCTCAGTTATACTTACTTACTTAATCTTCCCCCTTTTACCGTTAGGTGTCGGGGTTGGTCCTGTTAGGTGGTGTTGTACCATTTTCGCCAGGCCTTTCGATCCTGTGTAAGGTCGGCTGCTTGTTTCCATTCCAGTCCTCGTTTCTTTAGCACTTGTTTCACTTGTTCTGTCCACGTAACACGCGGCCTACCCTTCGCTCTTCTTTTCCATTCTTTGGTCTCCCACACTGTTTTTGGTAGTCTACCCGCGCACATTCTACTAATATGGCCTAGCCACCTCAACTGATTGTTTTCTACCTGTTTTTGTAACGAGCTAACTTGTAGTCTGTCCCTAATTTCTGCGTTTCGGATTCTATCTAACTTTGTGACTCCCTCTATTTTCCTCAACATCTTCATTTCCGTAGCTTGTAACCTGGCTTTACTCTTCTCATTTAGTACCCTCTCAGTTATACTAAACGAAAACCATCAAAATACAGAAAAAGTAATGCACTATCTAAAAGTTACCGGTCTATCCAATAAAATATAAACTCATAGGCCCCAGGGCTAATAGCCAATGTAGTTGATGCCCTGTAAATTATCAATAAATAAATAAATAAATTTCCTGAAAACCGAGAACAGAATACAAGTAAAGTGTGGATATGACATTATATAACAAGGACATATATGCAAATGTTTTTTTTTGTGACTACTCGTTAATTCACTATATTTCGCTAGTTTTTTTCGGTCTTGCTAGCTATCGTGCGGAATTCTAAGGTTCTCTGTGGTTTCTGATACTTGTTTTAGCCAAAATCTTCCGGGGCAGCCTCTTTTTCTACGATTTAGGAGAATCCACTCTAGAAGTTTTTTTTTTAATTGTAACATTATGGTGTGTTGTGTTTATTTTTTATTTGCCATGATCGTCTTAGATTCGAATCTAGAGTACTTGAGCTAAATGCGTAAAATAAAATATCAAAGGATTGATACATTTATTAACGTAAATATTAACTGCAGACCGTGCAAATCATCTATCCCCGGTATTCACCTGTTCAGACTAGGAAACTGCAGGAAACCTAGCCAGAATAGTACGTTGATTCAAGTACGAAGAAGAGTGATAATTAAATTTTCATTTATGAACACAGTTAAACCCAAGAAAAAGAAGAGGTATGCATAGAGAAAGGGTGGCTTCCGAAAAGGTGAAAGCCCATAAGCAGCCGAATTTCCTTAAAGCGCTGGGCAGATAGGGTTAAGGATACCTGCAGCTGCAACCAAGTTACCTCAAAGCGCAATTAACAGGTAGGAGAAACGCCTATAAGCAGCCAAGTTTCCTCAAAGCGCTGGGCAGATAGGGTTAACGATACCTGCAGCTGCAACCAAGTTACCTCAAAGCGCAATCAACAGG
>JABXWE010029678.1:0-16213 GCA_014611495.1 Limonius californicus
ACTGAGCCAACGAATATTACACGGACGGTCTTGACTTAGAAAACAAATTGAAATCAACTAGGATTAAATAAACTTTACTTTAACGGGTTCAGGTATTTTAACTGGACTGGATTTCGGGTAACAGGTAAATTAAACGGTATTCGGATTGAATCTTGGTTGAAGTTCTCCCTCGATTCGCTCTTGGACTCAAGTTGTAAACGGCGGCGATCGGTCTAGACGGCTACTACTCTGAAAGTAAGCGGTGCGGACTTACGAAAATTAAACGGCGGTCGGTCTCGCTGTCGGTTAAGCTAGAAATAAACTGGTGCGGACAAGGAAGAACAGGACTTCTCCCTTGCCGGGTCGCAACCCAAAAAGATGTTGCTCTCGGGGCTGGAGCGTCTTTTTATACCTCCTAAATTTCGATAATTATTCTCAGCACAATTCTCGAACGGGGAAAACATAGTGGGGGATCGCTGGAAAACGCGACTTAGCGCGCTGCAGGCGCCTTATTTCTAAACTACGCGGTCACAAATTTAATATAAAATTCATTTCGACCGCGCACTAAAAAAACTTCGTTACACATCTCCCTCCCTTGGGAGAAGTTGACAGCTGGGTAGGCTTCTGGCTTGGACGTGTGATGCTGGCTGCTGGCAGGATCTTCCAGGGACTGGAACGGCTGGTTTTAGACCCCCAGGTCTCGAGCGAACTTCCTTCTACAGGGCTGGATGATTCTGGGTGCTTGAAAACTGTGCAGAACCGCGGTATCGGGGACACAGCTTCCAAGCGGTCGGACCTGCCACTCCGGTAGTCGAAGAATCCGAGAATTCCTGTAAGACTGTGCAGAACCGCGGTATCGGGAACACAGCTTACAAGCGTAATTCCTCGGCTAGGGCGGAGTGGGTAGCTGGACGGGTTCGGTGTCGCTCGTTCTAGTAGATCTTCGGCGGTGTTGTTGCCCTCGGAGCAGCTGCATACCCCTGGTGGAACCTGGTTGGTGTTGCGGTCATCGGAGCAGCCGGATACCCCGGGTGGAATCTGGTTGGTGTTGCGGTCATCGGAGCAGCCGGATACCCCTGGTGGAACCTGGTTCGGAGGTCAGCAAACCCGATACGGACGGTGATGCAGGTTGACATCTGGTTGCTGATAGCGGTTATCATCCGGGCGGGCAGGTCTGGCGGGTCTGGGCTTATCTATTTCCGGGTCGGCAGGTGGGTCCTTTGTCTCGCGGCCCTTTGTCTGGCGGTTCCCATGTGGGCCCTTTGTCCACTTTTCGATTGTGCCGGTCTCGTAACGCACATCTGTGACCTGGAAAATGCATTATTTAAAATTACACAAACCTTTCCTTTTCCGGTGCTCGACATCCTGGTGCGGTAACTTGTGGGAACAGGTTTTCTGCAGGGTTTTCGGTTCTGGATTTTCGGTTCTGGACGGAAAACGGTTTTTCTCGGGCGCCAATTAACCTGGTGTGGTGGCGGCGATCGGTCTCTAGTCCCTGCTCGGGCGCCATGTGATGCCCCCGGTTGCTTTGGGGTAGCTCAGAGCCAGAATCCTTATTTAATACTAAAGAAACGAAATAAACTTTCCAATGGTAGTGGATTAAACAATTTATTATTATATTTGCATGAGTTAATGACATACAGATATACATATACACCCTATATATAATGTACGTATTTATTACGGAAAATGATTAAAGTGAAATATTTACAATTAAATAAACGAACTTTAATTTGAACATAAGTGTATGAATTATTTACAATCAAATAAATGCAACTTTAATTTTCACATAATTTGCTGACCCAATTTAATATCTTACTTATCTATATAATAGGCTGAAAACAATGTAAAGATTAACAGGTCAAAACATTTCATACAGGAATTATGAGTACCATTTCATTAAATCACATAACGAAATTTATTATACCCGTGGGGTAGGCAACCTAAATAGCCTGCAACAAAATCTAGTGGAATTTGACAATTTTCAAAAACAGCACGTGTAAATAAGTCAGGTTAGTTTCGCACGCGGTGTTTGCTGTAAGAAATTAGCGTAATTAGTGGTGTGCGTATATTCGACTTTTATGAGTGCGGTTCACGGCTGTCAGCGATTCTCTCGTCTCGGCCGGTCACATCTATAAAGTTCGGGGTTTCGGGAAATTACACTTACGAATTATATTCGGGAGTTCCTGGAAATTTTCCCTTGCAGGTGCTCAGCTGGTCTAAACAAATAGTGCAATCAGGTAAGCTTATTTTACCTAATATACTCTCGTAGTTAATCCTCGGTTTTCTGTAATAAATTAGGCAAATATAGGATGTTACGTGAAAATTTGGGAAACGTGTGAAACGGTTATTAAAAGGATTCTTTTAATGCGGAAGGCTAAAACCTCTGCGTATAAATTCGCTAGCCCAGTAGGAAAGGGGAAAACAACCCCTAAACGACTGAGAAACGATTTATACCTGTACTACTATTCTCTGAAATTTAAGTGTTTAATACGAATAGGGCATGACCCAAATTCTTATTTCACACCAAATTTTGCAACGGATCTTATATACAGCGTAAGTCACCGGGAGATGACCCGAATGATTTATGCGCGGGATATATATTCCCACTCGCTGGATTCGCAGCTCAAATTAAGAAAAAGGGCAATGACCCCTAAGCCAACTGAGCCAACGAATATTACACGGACGGTCTTGACTTAGAAAACAAATTGAAATCAACTAGGATTAAATAAACTTTACTTTAACGGGTTCAGGTATTTTAACTGGACTGGATTTCGGGTAACAGGTAAATTAAACGGTATTCGGATTGAATCTTGGTTGAAGTTCTCCCTCGATTCGCTCTTGGACTCAAGTTGTAAACGGCGGCGATCGGTCTAGACGGCTACTACTCTGAAAGTAAGCGGTGCGGACTTACGAAAATTAAACGGCGGTCGGTCTCGCTGTCGGTTAAGCTAGAAATAAACTGGTGCGGACAAGGAAGAACAGGACTTCTCCCTTGCCGGGTCGAAACCCAAAAAGATGTTGCTCTCGGGGCTGGAGCGTCTTTTTATACCTCCTAAATTTCGATAATTATTCTCAGCACAATTCTCGAACGGGGAAAACATAGTGGGGGATCGCTGGAAAACGCGACTTAGCGCGCTGCAGGCGCCTTATTTCTAAACTACGCGGTCACAAATTTAATATAAAATTCATTTCGACCGCGCACTAAAAAAACTTCGTTACAACATTGATGTGGCCACAACACGTTTTTCCGCACTATTCCAACTTTCAAAAATATGGCTTGCGCGTAAAATTACCATGTGGGCCGGAAGGAGTCTAAGTGGAAAGCATCAAACACATGGGTTTGTAAATTGTTACGGGCCGAACAAGCTTCTTCGTCGACCCGCAACAAGAAAGATGGAAAATGCCTTCGGCTTAGCTCAGAGGAGTAGGGGTGGTTCACGAGAAACACTTACGGGAGGGAAATCGTACCTAATTGTGTACAGAGTAAATACGTCAAAATTAGCGAGTACCACCTTCCAAATCACAGCTGATTGCAGGTTCTCGTGGAAGGCCGAGAAGCGATTAGCTTACGAGAATAGGACTCACCTTTATTGTGCCTCCTCCTGTATATAAAGCTTACAAAGTTCATTCGCAAAATACACAGAAATCAAAGATATGGTGAATTATATTGGAAATATAATTTCTACTGTTTGAAATTGGTGACACATAATACAAAAACAAAGATTACATTCAAAATGATAAAATTATGGCAAGGGTAGTTGGAACGTTCGAACAAGAAAGGCTCGCTGCCCCTGGCTTGCGGAGTTTACTTTCCTAACCACAAATCTGCGCAGCCAGTGACGTACGAGTTTACAAAAAGTAAAATTCATAATTGCACTTTACGGTTAACAAAAAAAATGACAATCGGCGACTAAGGGTCGTTTTACGTCGCATAAAAAAAGTACTTAGTCCAATAAAATGATACCCGAAACAAGTTTTCACAACACAGTTAACAATTTGTTTTACCTTGATTTTCTTCGGTAGGGAGTAGAGAGTGGGGCAGGCACAATGTGCGGTGTTCCTAGGTCGGGTGATGCAGACAAAAATTGCAGGCACGCCAGTGAAGGCGGGAATCACGATTGCACCAGCAACCGTCAAGACGTTCTTCGGGAAAACGGAAAATTTCTGAACGAACAATTCGCTGCACAAACGTTCTAGTTTCGCAAATTCGCAATTAATTGCCTTCTAAGGGTTAAAATTCCAGTGTGTTTCTTTAAATCCGACACTTGTCGATGGTTCTGTTCACTCCACGGTGATAACAGCGATTCGAAAATTCACGCGATGGACACCCAACGTAAACCCAAGCCGCCCCTTAAGTATTTGATTTCGTCGCTCTGACGATCCCAAGCAACCGGGTCGAACGGAGATGTAAAATCAACTCAAGAAAAGACGAAACACGAACACGCAACAAGTGGAAGATTTCATCTTATTGCGAAATATGGTGCAATAATTCTAGAATAATTTAACACGTAGGACTTCCATCAAGGGCAGGGGATTTCCCGCAAACGTTCACGGTCAAGCGCGCGGACAAAATATTATTCGGCTTTTCTCCATGATAACAAAAAAGTTCCACTAAAATTGTATTTGGAAATAATAATATAGCAATTGGCCACAGAGCGACAATTAAACTGACTTTAATTCAGATGAAGCGCCAAAATCCAACGTACATAACAAAATAACCTAGATTACGTCACCTTGATTTATGATTTCTTAATAAGCCAGCATTAAATTCTAAATAAAAATATACTGGATGCCATTTAAGAAGATCTAATATTCGAGGTTAGGTATCTTGCCATACGTAATTTTTTAATATTTGTTTCGGTAACAAAAGGAACAGGTATAACTTTTGTTTCAGTTTATGCGTTCAAAAATATATCTATATTATCCGATAAATATCATACTATACCCCGACTACGTCTGCTATAATAACAATTAGTTCGAGTTCGTGGTGTCGAAACGTACAATTCTGGCAAATTATTAAAATCCTTTGCATACTAAGAGTCTTTCAAGGGAATTTTTTTCTAACATCTACATATAAAATCCCGAAATAGGACTTATAAAACTAATCTGTATAAAAATCGATATTAACTTTTCAAATACCCATAAGCAAGGTAAATGTAAATGAATTATTATGTGTATTTTCACTAATGATTTAATTATTCTCAATCCTGAATTCAACGTTGCTGATATTATATTACGTACATACTACATAGACTGCATTTCCAGTGCGTTATTTCCTTCAGTCAATTTAAAATAATTACGTAGGGACATATTCAAATAATTATTACTGCGCATTATGCTTTATGCGTCAGCTCATTTCATAATTGCAATAATTTTGTTCTCTTATCACCTTCTACATTATTATGCTAAGTAGAACCACTACCAACACGCATACAACCATAATTCAACAACTAAGGGTAACGAAGTGAACGCGACAGGAGAATTTATTATTACATACACGTCTCGCTGGCTACCAACTTCAACACACAGCTTGTTCAAAAATTGAATTTAGGAACTTGGTCTAATAATAATGGTCTAATAATAATTTAATAACCGGCCATCTACTATAAATCACTGAGGTACTTAAAGTGGTTAAACGAAAGAGGTCGCAGATCGATAGCTATAATTGAACGTCGTAACCAATTTGTGTTAACGTCGCTTTGTCGCAGAAATATGAGACCGATGTGGCAGTCCTTTCCTTCTGAAGATACCGGGAATAATACTACTAAAAATTAGTTTTCGTCTACAATTAAATTTTACAAGTAGTTACATTAAGGATCAGTTTCTGGAAAGTTTTTTCGTTTGTAAGTTTCTATTAAAATGCGTTTTTTCAGCTTTGGGCAGAAAATATACTAACGTAATATTTTCGAAGTTATTAAATTGAGAATACGAAAAGTGCAGAATACCCGAGATGGGAGTTGCCGAGTTGAGCCACGGTACAAGTAGGTCGTTAATCCTCCCGTTGAGTTGCGCCAGGTTCTCAGTGGTTTTGAAAATTAGCGCTGCTGACTATTAGCCTATTGAGGGTCCTAGTGATTAGATAATGTACTTCCATTCAATCCTGTGTTATAGTGAAGTAATAGCATCCTGTTGTATACAAGTCCCTCAAAGAGAAAAAAATAAGGTGGTAATGCACTAATAAAGACTATACATCTTTTTTTTTCGGTAGTTCATACTACTGTCCCCCTCACGGAACCGCTTTTGCATTGCTTCGGGGGGGGGGGCGTCCTTTAGATACTAACCATTCATTAAACATGCACCCTAAACTTAAGTAAATGAAGTACGGTCGCCTCGGCGGGGGTTCTAACACGCGGCCAATTGACCGTATTTCACTGTGACCTCGACTGCCAGCGCGTATTCGCACTGGCCCATCGGGGTCCCTAAAGCCTGTACATCTAAGTTATGTACTTTAGCATCAGCAGAAAGAGCAACAATTGGCATTGACGCTAACACGACAATCACGATGAAGATGCAAATAGTGCCAAGCAAGTTATTAGTAATTCCCTTAAACTCAAAGTTTGTAGAATATCTGTGTGAAGACAAATAAACTACCACATAAAGGAAAAAAGATCCTTCTACACATAATTCCGACGTATCCGCAGAAGATATTCGGTGTATTCGCGAGAACATCTACAATGCACGATGCACGGTTTGCCTCGGCTGCTCAAAAGTGGCGAAGAATCCCTGGATGAGAAATCTGGTTAGCAACAGGGACGAAACATGTTTATGAAGAGCAGGCGGAAGTAAAAAAATTTCGATATTCTATTGTTACACAAACTTGATTCTTTGTTAATAGTTTCTTGGCTTACATCCTTGAAATTCATATTTATATTTTAATAATAATAATAGTTAAAAATGCAACAGGATTTCCTTACATTTAGGGTTTTATCCGCATTTCGATATTTTACATGTCATTTTCAAAAGCATTTGATATTGTAAACATTTGTAGCTAAGGCAACAGCACACTGAATCTTGGTTTCGGACTTGGCTCAGGTCTTCTATTCCAAAACTTCCAATAGCGGGAAATTTGTTAAAATGTGTTTGTGAATTTGAAGGTCCTCGAGTATATCCAATTTACGTTTATCGTCACAGAAGTGTAAAAATGTTATTATATTATATGATGTCAATGCATGATTGTGTTATAATAAGTGTTTAGCGTAGTTAGATTGATTTAGGTATTTATATTTGTATGAGCGTATGTGTCCTTTGTATCTGGTGTAAAAATTTCTAATTGTTTGACCTATGCATACATAATTGCAATGTGAACAGTTTAATTTGTAAATACCTGATTTTAACAAATCGTGTGATCTACCTATTTTACGTTGAATAAGGTGTTGAAAGTGTTTTTTGTTGTTTTATAAATTACTTTAAATGTACTTGTTTTGATTATAATTTTAGCAATTTTCTCTGATATATCACCAAAATAAGGAGTTGAAATATACTTATTTAACATTTTCAGAGTGTTCTTTAGAATACATTCTTTGAATTGCTAATTTATAATCTTTCTTTTTGATTATTGTGTCTATCAGTTTTGTGTCGTAACCGTTACTGTGTGCAATTTGTTTAATAATCGAAATCACTTTGGTTTAGTCATTGTTCTTTAGAGGAATGGTTACAGATTTATGGACCAATGACCTATAGGCTGATAATTTAAGTATTTTATGGTGACAGGAGTACTGTGTTATTGTGATATCGGTTTGTGTAAGTTTTCTAGAAATAGGGTATTCGAGTTTGGTTTTAGAATTAATTTTTATGTTTCAGCCTGAATAATTAATACATCTGTTTTGTTTTGTTTCTAATGTAAAGTTTACGTTTGAGTGTGGATAATATAATAAACAATAAGAAATCACCAATAAATTAACTATTAAAATATGCTGAAATATCAACAACGCAACGGAAAGAAAATATAATTTTCGAAGATTGATTTGATTAAATAATTCGATCTTCTAAATGTTCCATAAAAATATTAGCTAGAAGTGATGAAAATGGACTTTCCATTCGTAAACCGTCTTTCTGCACATAAATTTGATCATTACAAATAAAATAATTATGATTAATGCAATGTTCGAATGATTGAACATTTTTGTTGTTAAAAATATTATTTAAGCAAGGAATATACTTTTGAGGAGGTACTTTTGAACACGTATTGGTGATATCGAAACTAACTAGTTTGCATTGTGATGGTAAACTTAAACTGTGCAACCTATTTATTAGTTCGGAAGAATTTTTAACTATATATTTTGGTGTGTATTCTAAACTAATAACTACGACGGCTGTTCTCTTTCGGCTTAGCCTACCTAGAAGGCTGCGATATTTTGAAACAAATTTTGCTTTACATTTTAACGTAGTTGTTTATAAGTTTAATTATAGTGTAAGTAGTCAAATATACTTTAAGGTTTTTAAAATACAAAATTTTATAAATATGAACTAATGGGTCATTCGCCGTATAGTCCAAATCCAGCTGATGATTTCTGTTTATTTCCGCGTGTAAAGAATAAGTTACGAGGTTTACGTTTTACATCGGCCGAAGAACCGGCTGATACATTTAAAAATCAAATACATAACCTAACGCGGGAAGATTGGAGAAATTGTTTTGAAGATTGGCTTTCACGGATGCAAAAATGCATCGACTATGGAGGAAAGACTTTGAAAAATTATAATTATATAAATGTGTTTTGTCAATAAATTGTGTATTACTTTACTAGGCTCAGCAGAAAGAGCCTATATTATTTATTGTTTCTGCTAACCCTTGGTTGGGTGCGTTTATCTATGAACTACCGGTCTAATAGGCATTTGGGGTTTCTGCATTTTAGTAAATCGTATAGTTTTGTGTTTGTAAAATTTAGGAAATGTAGATGGAAATTTATGATGGTGTTGGGTTTCGTATAATTTTTAAATTCACGTGTATTTTGTTCTAATCTTAAAAGTTTGTGTTTCTATAGTCTTCGGTATTTTTCAAATTTTAATTTGCCAGCTAAAATGCCATTGTCAAAAACGTTGAATTCAATTGGGTGTAATTTGTACACGAGCTCTGTTAAAATCAGGTGTTTACAAATTAAGCTGTTGACAGTGGAATTATAGGTCAAACAATTAGAAATTTTGACACAAGATACAAAGAACGCATACGCTCAAATTCAAACACCCAGAAAAATCTAACTACTGTAAACACTTATTGTTATTAGAACACAATCATGCATCGACATCCAATAATATAATAACATTTATACACTTCTGATGATAAATTGAATATACTTGAGACCTTTCAAATTCACAAACTTAACACACCTTTAACGCATGAGCAAATTCAGCTCATAAATTTCCCGCTATTGGAAATTTTGGAGAAGAAAACCAGAATCCAAAATCAAGATCCAGTGTGTTGTCCCCTTATTACAAATGTTTACAATATTAAATGCTTTTTAAAAATAACATGTAATTGTGACTATTATTGTTATTACAATATTTATTTTTACTCTATGTTATGGTACCTTCCAGTGTTACTCTAAATATTTTTCACAAATGTTTATAGTCCACTGATGTAAAAATGGTTATTGTATACCTCTCGTTTTTGCTCTTTTCCCAAACAAAGTTACTATTACATACTGTTGTTTTTTTAATGCTAGTGGATTAAATACCTTGCATTTCAATTACTATCTAAACCGAGAGAAATAGTTATAGATTTTTAACAGGCGATACATGTCAGTTGCAAAAGTATGTGCTTGATGCTACAATAATTGATTGCAGATTGCATTTAGCACAAAATTGGTTTAGAGAAATTAAGTCATTATTTTTTTAAATATTAACTAATACCCGTTGTAGTAATTAACCGCAGATTTTTTAAAAGATAAACAAATAGAGGCCTCCTTTCAGGTAATTAGCTTAAGTTAAGTGGCATGGGTTACTTTACTATTACTACGTTTCTCGTGGCGCAACTCCGCGGAGGCGGTTTAGAATTTAAATGAATGTACGCCTGGCCATGCGAAAAAACTTTAATTTTATAATCGGTAAAGTATGGAATGGGTCCCATCGTCGTTGACAAGGCTTACTGTGCCCTGTCTTAATCCTTGTTAATGGTCAGCCTCGGTGGTCTAATGGCTAGCGCATTTGCCTTTACATCCAAGGCACGCTGGGTCGAACCTGGCCGAGGTCGGTGAAATTGTAGTTCCCGTGTCACTGCGATGTGTGACACGTCAAGATCACTAGTAGAGTTGGAATTACCCCAGATAGGCAAAATTCTTAGTTAGGGTGTACAATAATCTCATGATAGCTGCAGTGCTTAGAGATGCTTGGAAAACCGTGTCCTAGATCTCACTCTTTCAAATACAGTACATGCTGATGCTACTCTTTTCGGCTGATTTGATTTGTGAAACATATTTCCTATTAAATGACAGGTCTTTCAGTTTTCATATTACCTACATTAATATTTTAAATGCCATTCCATTTCCAACGGAATACGCTTCGTTTCATATGAACTGACCACCCGTATATGAAAATAAAGCTACGGGTTTGAAACTTTGTTAAAATAATGTTTCATTATTGCCTATGAAATGATCAGGTTTTCATAAATTAAAGATTAATAATTATAAGAAAACAATAACAACAATGGAAACAAAGTTAATAATGTGTAATTCGCCATGAGCAGCAATGCTAGTCACGGGATGCTTTCTATCAAGTGGTCTATATTCTCCTGGGGTATCTCGTTCCATACAACCTCAAGTTGGTGTCCCAGTCCGTCTAAGTTGTTAGGAGCTCTTGGCAATAATCTTAGTCGCCGGCCCATCATGACCCAAAGATGTTCAATCGGCGATAAGTCCGGTGATCTTGCAGGCCAGGGCAACATTTGCAATTGTGCTTGTTGGAGGTATGTTCTGGCAATGTTTGCAGTGTGTGGACGTGCGTTATCATGTTGGAAAATACCGTTTGGCAACGTCTGCATGAATGTTACTAACACCGGTTCCAGGACATTATGACTATAGCGAAGAGCGTTTAAAGTGCCTGGGACGAACACAAGAGGTGATCTTCTATCAAAACAAATCGCACCCCAAACCATAACTCCACGTGTTAAAGCTGTATGGCATTTTTCAAAAAACTCTAAATTTATTCTTTCTCCTCGATATCGACGTACCTTCCTAAATTTAGATTTGACACTGTCGTTCCATTGCTGATTCCAATGTTGCCGCTCTTAACACCAAGCAAGCCTAACAGATTTGTGTTGTTGTTACGGGCCAAACGAGCTTTTTCGTTGACCCGCAACAGGACAGGTGGAAATAGGCCTACAGCTTAGCTCAGAGGAGTAGGGGGGGTTCACGGAAACCGCGTACGGGAGGAAATCTTCCTAGTTGTGTACAGGGTGTGTCAACATTAATGGGCGCCACCTTCCAAATCACAGCTTATTATAGCAGGTTCTCGTGGAAGGCCGAGAAGCCAGTAGCATACGGCAATCGGACATACCTTGCCTCTCTCCTGTTTATAAAGCTTAAAAAGTTCATGCACACACAAGTACAAAATATACAGCAATAAAAGATGTAATAAATTTGAAAACACATATAATTAAACTATTGGAAATGACACAATACAAAAATTACAGCAATTGGTGATATTATAGTTCAATACTACAAACGATTAATTGAAGGTTCAAGATAAGGAACTACCCGCCCCTGGCGTACGGTATTTAAATTCTCCAAACAAACCTACGTGGCCAGTGGCGTCAGAGTTTGCAAGAATAACACAATATATAATTGCTTTTTACGACTGGTAGGAAAAGAAAATGACGATTGACGACTGAAGGTCGCTTTTTGACACGTTAAGAAAAAGGTTCAATCCCTTGAATTTTGAAAGTTAAACGCGTAAAAGATTGGTTTCACAACACAAAAACGAGTTCTTTTACCTTAGCTTTCGGTGGATGGGGTAGAGAGAGGCAGGCGCAATTTTGGGGTGTTTTCTAGATGCAGGAAAATCTTCAGGCACAGTCTGGGGTGTTTTTCGGTACGGAAAAAAAGGTAGACGATGACCTTCGGCAAACTTTGAATGCGATATTCGCTGCTACGCCCCTAGAGGTTAAATTGCTTCCAAGATGGTTCAGACGATTAAAAAAACAACAGCTTCAAGATGCATACTTTCAGGAGTTTTTAATTCCCTTGTATCCGAATAAATCGAAAGAACAATTACACTGGATTGTTCTGCACCAAAGCTGACACTCTGCTAACGTTTATTTATAATCCGACTCAGTCGAGGTTCTTTTGTCTAACGTGGAAATATGGTACTGTTAAACTGAATTAGCAAATGAGCCGCGAAGCAACCCATTATCAAAACATACGTCGGTCTGTTTCCAAAGTCTACTGGCGTTCCCCCTTACCACAAAACATTTTCCAAGCCAAATTTGTTCTAGAACAAAATCACCATGTGCGATTTCCGAGAAACAACATATCTGGAAATTGTTGACGAAAGGAGTTCTAGGAAATGTTTTTGGCCGTCGCTAATAAATCTATCAAACGTTTAGGTTAAGTTTTGAAAGTGGCCTTCCATAAATTTAATTTTAAGTAATTATCGAAAATTGTAATCGACATAAAAATGGCAATTTAAATAAAAATTTGATTGCTAAGGAGCGGCAATTAAAATATTGCTCTAATCCAGATGGAGCGACACAATCAGATAAACATAACAATGTGTAGTTAAATGGAGTTGTTGGAATGGACGGTAGGATCGACGTCCAAAAGAAGAGGTTCTTCTGTAAATTGTTGCCATTGACACGCGGCGGTGAAGAGCTCGCATCCAGTCCACAGCAACAGACCTTCTTGTTTGAAAGCGGTCTCATGTAGCCATTCTTCGAAGACGTCGATCTTCACGAACATTGCTGCTACATGAAAGTTTACCATCTGGACGATATCGCTGAATGCCTTCTTCTGACCAAGCAGACCATATTTGTGCAACTGTAGTATGGTCCCGATTTACGCTTCTACCAATTTCACGAAAAGAAAGTCCAGCTTCTTTCATCAAAATCGGAAATGTGGTTAAAATTTCTACGTTGTCTTACTGGAGATATTTTAAAACATTAATTCTATCACAAAATGTAACAAAACCTCGAAACAAGTAATTAATATTTACTAGATATTGTTTTGTTTCTAAGCAACAAGTTGATGAGAGACAGTAGACGAACACCACAACCACTTGATTTTTTAATGGAAATAGTGATCATTTCATACGCAATAATAAAACATTATTTTAGCAAATTTTCAAACACGTAGTTTTATTTTTAATGGGTGGTGCATTTCATATGAAACTGAGCATATTTTAAAATCTACTTCACTGATCTTCACCGCCAGAAATGTTCCCTTACTCATAACGTTGAATCATAGAAACGGAGAGCAGTCAAGTACGAGAAAATCAAAGCAGTCTTACCTCAGTAATATTTTGTACCAAATAAATGTATAGGCGGTATTTCAATATAGACGCACATAATGACAACCAGGTTTTGCTATAAAATGTTCCCGACATTCAATAAGCAAAATATAGAATTTTTGTTTCAGTTTCGAATACCAAGTTGAAGCTACATTTCTTACAAAGCTAACGCAACCATAAACAATAAGGACACCCTGCTGATGTTTAAGAGCCAATTACGTTTTTAGTCGCTCATTCTTTTGTTTTCACCCCTAATTCCAAGTATTTAATTTAAGCATTCTGTACACATTAATCTACACTAATCTTGAGTATATTAATCATAAAAAGAATTAACTCAACGGGGCGAATTTATTTACATTACGTCCTGATTTAGATACTCAAAGCCGAGGATTCAGTTTGTGGAATTTCCGCCGTTTTACTAATTTAAACTTTTGAGAAATAATTTTGTAAAAGGGCTTCGTATCAAAGGGGTTTGATCAGTGCGAGAAAATTGAAATGTTGGCTTTTCTACACTTCATTTCTACTAGCGAGTAACGTTTTCATAAAAGTGTTATGGTCAATAAACGCGTAAAGTGTAATAAAAAGGTTGAGTGGGCCATGAAAATACCCCTGTTTTGGGGTGTAATATCATTATTGTTTTGCCGCCATAAAAGTTATCTCTCGCGTTCTGTAAATGCATGTAATCAATTATTGAGTTGGATATAAAGCTATTACAAGTTTGGAATTTTGTTGGGAGGCCAAATATGACCCAATTTAAATTTATGAATTAGATTTAGGTAGAGTTCGTTTGTAAATACATATATCTAACCCCCAACTTGGAAACTCCGCATGAAATTCATTATTGGGGTTGACCAGTTATACAAAACAAACCGTATTTGCGTGACTGTAGAGCCCGCCTATTATTTGAGGTTTGCCATTCGAATCCTGCAACAGGTTCGATATAATTATACAATACCTATACCGAACACACAATTTATAAATTAAATGACACATGCTGTTGCTGATACCCACCAAATCAAATCGAATGAGTTTGATTTTTGTTTCAGGGGGAAGAATTGACCATGCGCATCATTATAACAATGCATACAGAGCTTTAGATGAAACACTGGCCATGGAAACGGCACTTCTGGCAGCTTTATCAATGGTTAACCCGACGGAAACGCTAATAGTTGTGACTTCCGACCACTCTCATGTACTAACTATGGGAGGACAAGCTACACCCAGAGGACATCCTATACTTGGTGAGTTTTGTATTAAAAATTTAAACTCCATTCTGCTGCAGTCGCGGACTTTGCAAACGCTTAAGGCTTCAGCGTGCGAGCATGTAAATTGATGAAAGTTAAAGTTTGCATTTTCATATTAAATTTAATTATTTTTGAACATATGGCTTCGTGCGGTTCATATATATTGCTATGTACAGCTCCCTTCGGTAATTGTACTAGTGGTTTTCAACTCATAAATCAATGATCTCTCACCTTGCAGTAATACCTCGGCTTTAACTTCTTATCTCAGGGTTTCGTGGCTTCCTTTTATGTTTCTATACTTCAGAATATACTCATACACTTCAATAAAACTGCCAATTCCATAACTTCATTTAATTGAACAAATATTACATCGACCAAAACGTTAATTGCCAAATATGATACGTTGTATGTAGATTTAATATAATTTGCTTGCTCGGGTGTGATTTTCTGGGTGAAGCCCGATCACACCTCCGCCTGATTCAAATATTAGAACTTGAATAATTATTTTTCACCCTTGTTTATCTATTACCCTAACAACCCTCTCATTTATGATATTTATCCTATTGGAGTTCACTCTCTTATCACGTGTTATGCGTTCACGTTGTTACTGCAAATCTAATGATTCCAATGCCACCTCCAATAAGACAAACATTTTACAAATTTATAAATACATAAATACCTAGTAAAGAGATGCATAAATAAAGTATGCTCTTATACTTGCATGCTGTGCAGCGATGGTACCTCCATGGCCTGCTCATATATTTATCATAACAATATATATATATATATAAAAGGAGATGAGCAGATTAGTTTACATGAAAACAGAATAGGCTTGAAAAGCTTAGACCTGGAGGATGATGACGATAAAGTTTATTATTTTCCCACTCGTTCAGTCGCCATTGTTATTCACTGTGCCCTACCTAGCCCATTCAAAATACCGAGACAACTCAATACATATGTAGCAGTATGGTTGATTTTTTATGAAAAATTATTTTTGGGCACTTGTACTGCTACACTTTTATTGGCAAAGTAGACCTTGGAGTATTTGGAAACTTACAAGAGAAGAGAGGTACACGGACAGCCACCGGAAATCAGAAACGGAAGGCATTCTTACACTTATCAGATTTACATGAATTGATTATAACTCTTCTACTTAGTACATGTACTACTACTGCCACTACCCCTTTAGGCTCCAAATAATGTCTATACAATATATTGGCGGTTATACAATAAAAAGCACTGAAACTGTAAGGAAAACATCATAAGCGAAAAATATTATGCAATGGGATCCAGAAAGTAGTACTTAACGGCTGACGACAAAATTCTAAAGATCCCTAGGAAAGCCACCAAACATGCGGAGGTATATCTGCATATCAACGTCTTAATATAGACCTGATATAATAAGAAAAAACGTATGGTTTTATAGAATGTTACATCTCAAAATCGATATACTTTAGATTATACATTTATATAGTGTTTAATATAGATTTTCTGAATGCCTACCTTGCAATCAAGTTAAAATTTGAAAAAGTAATTTATAACTCAAACACAGT
>JABXWE010029679.1:0-15460 GCA_014611495.1 Limonius californicus
AAGAGATAAAGCACTCTAAGAAGATGTCAATGTTATTAAAAAAAAAATAGTAGACTATAATTTAAAATTAAGTGTAAATGCGTTTCCAAAAACTTAGAAACTGCAAATCCAAATAGAGATTTTCTTATGCGAAAATGTGTCCCTGAAAAGTTACAGTACTCCAAATATTTGCAATGTTCCTACGCGCAATTCTACCATCGCTACTAGAGTAGAAAATGACGAAATAGTGGATTAACCTCGATCTGCGTGTAATCCAGAAAATAAAGAAAGAGTTAAACATGCAATTCTTCTTAGCCCTAAACGATCTGTTGGTAAGTATGCGTTTGCAATAAATTTATCAGAACCAAGAACAAGACGAATCCTAAAGAAAATTAAATTTCAGGCTTACAAGGTTCCAATTGTGCAGAAATTGACCCATCAAGACCGATCGAATTGTATTTTTGCCAATAGTTTTTACGACTAAAAAGTGATGTGGAAGGGTACTTATTCATGACTGATGCAGCATATTCTTCTCTAAATGGGCACGTTAATAAGCAAATTTGTCGATATACCGGATGACCGCAAATTCTGGTGAACGTCATCAAAACCACTTACATTCCCCGAAGTCACAGTTTGGTGTGCAGTTTCGTCGTCAAAAATATTTGCGCCATATTCCTTTTTAAAAAGGTATTCACAAATTTTGCAAATGTTTTACTGGTCACGAATTAGAGAAAACAGAGATGCGTATTGGTTCTAGCAAGATAGTTCAACCAGTCACACAGCAAGAATTTGTATGCAGTTCTTATGAAAAGAGTTTCCGCATGGTCTGATTTCTCACAATGGCGACTTGCATTGGCCAGAGGTATCATCCAATATCACCGTTCCAGATTTGTTTCCTTTGCGGCTACTAAAAAGTAAAATAGATATTGCAAAACCAAAAACAATTGATGCATTAAAAACAAGCATGGAAGCAGAAATTCGAGAAATTCCGTATTACTTATTAGAGTCATGTATGCTTTTATTCATGGCTTAGAAGAGTGATAAAATAACGGAAGCTGTTTGTGGCTTGGAATATTTCGATGAATAAATCTCCTGTTCTTACACTCCAACAAACTTTTCCGTTTAAATTGGTAAATTATGACGATAAATCATCATCATCATCGTCATAATCGTGATCCTCGTTTCTACCGCTTGCGCAGTGTCGAGGCGGTGTGAGGCAAAACTAAGTCAGTTTGTGCTATACACAACAGAGCCCGATTCTGCGGGTTACTGTATTGGTCCGAACCGTACTTAACCTGCCTGATGCATGGATGTTTTTATTTATGGTCTTCTTACTCCTGTAATACGACCATAATACGAATAAATAATTGAAATAAATTTGTTCAGTAAATAAAAATGTGTTTCTTTATATTTTAATGTATTATTTCGTTTGTATCAATAATAAATACTATACATTTGTTCAGTAAATATTGAATGTGTTTATTTTCAATTTATTTTCATTTTAATTTATTATTTCCTTTGTAATAATAACAAATACTATAAATTTGTTCAGTAAATATCAAATGTGCTTCATTTTATTTTAATTTATTATTTTTTTAATTTGCCGTCGTAGAACCGGCCGGTCTAGAATCGGCCGGCGTAGAAACATAGTGGCCTAGAAACGGTAGCGATGAACTGGCGGCGAAGAAATGTCCTAGACCCGAAAACGTTCGGACTATTATATTCAAAGCCTGGCTGTCTTGCCACTGAACCACCCCAGCCTTTCATGACGGTAAACAATTAATTAAAAAATAAAATTATAGCTTCTTTTTTGGGAGTTCCTCTACTTGAAAAGGTAAGCTTACTACAAATTCACTAACTGACTAATGCAACTTTGATAAAATTCAGTGTTTATGAATCGTCGGGTTAACCACTCTGGGAGTCTATTCAACATAACAGAAGAATAAAAATGTAAACGAAAACTTCGTTGTGAGTTGTAGCACTTCATGTGTTTCAATAATCGGTTACTGGCATGAGCACTATGATTTACACGCCTTAATAATGGTAATTCAATTTTCTCACTCTGCCTTAACAATTACTGCTCGCAAAAACATTAAAAGATTGCCTTATTGCAACGTTCGGATTCAAACTCACATTAAATTACCATTTGCTAACATTTATTAGAATATTCCTATAACTGAATCCAATAATCCTATATATTATCCTGCTGATAAAACCAACATGATGTTCCGCTGACCAACATCACTGTTAACATAAATATTGCCTTACGTATGTTATTACCAATACAGTTAAACAGATGATTCTCAGAAAAAAACAAAACTATTTTTTGCAGTAGCACAGTACATATTTTAATGTATCGAACCATTATAGTTTTCAGTTCAAATAAGCTCATGTGTATTACAGCATATGCTTGTGTTATGGTGCATACGATTGGATCCAACCCTTCCTTACCAAAGTAATCTGCATAGAAAAAACAGACGACAAAACATTTTAATCGCAGAAAAAAAAACATTTACAATATTAGTTCGCGGTACGCCTTACGATGTAGAGCAACCTTTTAGTAATAAAATTAAGATGGTAAAATAATTAACAAAAAGTGATTATATTGCGCAACTTCATGTCGAATTAAATAGAAAAATAACGGTCGCAACAATCTCATTGTTTCCTCTCTTCCAGTGCTCTTTTCTATACTCTTGTTGGGCGTTAACGCGCCATAAATATAGAAGACCTACAGCTTAACGTGAACTACGAACAACGCTTTGCCATTGCCTTGCGAGGGAGAACGGTTGTTACTCATCTGATGTTCCTGTACTAGGAATTGAATACCAGACATCCAACATAAAAGACCAACCTGACCTCTAGTCCATGGTAGCTTTCAATGTCGCTTAAATAATTAACCAAGATATCAATTTCCTGAAACTAACAGACACGAACGCATTGCTTGAAGAAACAGCTTTTAAAAATACCAACCAATAACAAATACTCTCAAGTATTTTTCCAATTCTGCTTGAGCTAGTTCAGCCATGCCATTGCTATTCATAACTGATGTAATACTAGTCACTACAGCTTAATCACTAATGGGATAATAACTCCCGTCAGTAATTAAATCTTAAAGTTCAAATAGTACCGTGAGTTCAAAAAGTAATTACATAACGGTTGGCCATGGAATAATTTAATAAGTCTAATGCAAGCTTTATATAGCAATTGACGTTTAGGCACAGCCTTTCTAGCGCCAGTACCTAACCGGCAGTGTTATGTTAGGTTAAGTTGCATGGTAAATGTAAATAAATCACTTTTTGAAGAAATGGGTTCTATTATTTCAATTTAGACGACAACAGTAACAAGTAAATTACTACACTATTAAACAAATCATAACAAGTAGGTAATCATTAAAATTGGAAATTATAATTTTTTTATTCCACAGCTATAGAAAAATAAACATAAAAACTAAAGAATCTGTTCAAAATGACCACCGTTTTTCTGCAGCCACAAATTTACTCGTCGTTTCATACTATTAAAAGCATTTATAAGAATTTGAGAAGTTATATTGGCACACTGTTCAGTAATTCTGTTTTAGAGTTCCTCGAAATTGTTAATAGGGGTCTTGTATACATTATTTTTCAGATAAGGGAATATAAAGTAATCTAAAATAGTCAAGCCTGGTGATCCAGGTGGAAATTATGGATTTGAACGTAAACTAATTATTTGATCGTCAAAAAATTCACGAAGGTAATTGAGGGTCTCTTGAGCGGTGTGGGCCGTCGCGCCATCATGTTGGATATAGCCTTGCTGGAGCCCATCCTCATGAAGCTGATTACTAAATTCACGTACAATATTCCGGTATCTCTGAGCAGTAACAGTTTCGTGGAAAAATATGGGTCCGGTAATACGTCTTCGAGACACAGCAATTCAAACACCAACTTGTAATGGGTGAAGGGGAGATTCGCGAAAAGTTAGCTGATTTGCAGCACTACATAACCTCATATTTTGTGAGTTTATATGCCCCGAAAGGGTGAACCAGGCCTCGTCAGAAAAAAACCGTTAAATTTAGCAATTCGTCGTTGTTCATTAAATTTTGTTGGAACCACTGACAATATAAAATGCTCCTATTGTGATCTACTGGCAGCAACTCATGTAAAGCAAGAGTTTTGTATGGGAACAGCATTAAATCTTTTTTGACAATAGTATGGCAAGTTCCTAATGATAAACCAGTCTCTTGCAGAAGTGTACGTAGTGATGTAGTGGGTTGCTCGTTCAAACGTTGACGAACATCATAAACTGTATTTCGAGTACGAACTCTTGGCCTTCCAGCTCTATCTCTACGAGTAATGCTCCCTGTATCTCGGAATACATCAACACATCTTCTAAGTGCGCTGTAAAAATCTCCTTCAAGGACAGCAATATCTGGAAATTGTTGCCAAAATTCCTCTAAACATGGCACCGCACTGTAAATCCATTCGCCGTTCTCTCGAACACCATTTCGAAAATATGATTCAATCATAAAGGTTTTGTGTTCTATTGTAAAAATCATTATACTTGGAACTTAATTGAATTTTCAATATAAACTTATGACAACAACAACAGTGATAAACTTTTGTTTATGACTCTTTTAAGTACTTTTGAAATAATCCGCAGTAGACTTATTGACCTGTAACTGAAAACTTCGATGGTTTTCTTACCGGGTTTATGGAACAATAAGACTTTTGCGTATTTCCAATCGTTGGGGAAACAACCACATTTAAGACATGCGTTGCACATGGACATTACATACATTAGGGATTTCTTTGACAAGTTTTTTAGCACCGCATTTGTTATTAAACCATGTCCGGGAGCTCTATTATTAATCAGCTATTGAACGCCACTAGATCTGGATGAGATAATTCATTCTAAAATTATTGACTTTAATAGTAATTGTAGTAAGACTAAAATTTGTATAAACGAGAATGTTCGCATTCAAGAAACTTGAAACTTTTTGCCGCCGACCTTGGTTCGAACTTTTTGAGTTGCTGTAGTGTTAGGGAATTTTGGGGAGATTCCTTTGAAGTTGTAGGTGGATTTTGAATCATGTGTGTGGAATTTTCGGAAGTGTGAATGTCGAACGAGACTTTCTCTTGAGTTCTTGGCGATGCAAGTTATGGGTTGCTTGTCAAAGTAGGAGGTGATTTAAGATTTTGGTTTCTTCATCCTGCGTGGATAATTTAAATCATCCCCATCTACAAGAGAATTTAGTTAGTTGTCTGAGAGATATTTTGGTGGTTTGCTAAATTATAGTTGGGACTAGCCCAGACTAATTAAACATTTTACCAGAAAACTGACACGTTACCCGCCGCATGCTATGTGGAGTCTCATGGGACCGTTTTCCGACCAACCAGCCTCTCCCGGTCACCTGTAGCTTTCGGTCCTACGTGCTGTACGAAATTGGAGACAATCAGCCACCCAAGGGAAGGTTCGACCTTCTGGGGAACTTCCGAATACGTGTCAAAAGGTGCCTACATGAACTGCTAGTTTATTTGGATGCCATCAGCTGCCGCATCCTCCATAATCGTGTTCAGAAGGCTCCAGGAACCACCCATCGGCCGTCGAAAGGTCTGAGGTTTTTCCCAATTTTTTTCTGTTTGTTGTTTATCTTCGCGCGACCATATGCTAGAAGTTCCGTTGCCCGTTAAATCCATCTCGGCATGTACGACACTCAACGGGGAAGCCAATACTATGTGTATTTTGTATTTTTAACTTTTCATTATTTTCTATCGTTTTGAACTTTAATATGCGATTGCGACTGGTCACTTACCTTCAGTGGGTGCATTCAGTTTAATTTTACACCTGTGTTTAGTAACTGCACTTTCATATTAAATTAAGATTATGCTGAGTTCCATGCGGCACAGATTTTTTTAAACCAATTCTTTCTTTGCGCACCAAATTCAGACCGCTGTCAGTTGTAGCTGTGTGTATTTTCACGGCTACGTGACAATTGCAATTTAGACAATTGGCAATTTAATTTGTTGATGCGTAAAATTCTTTGTATTATAGGACAATTATGCAGATTAATTAATAGCGATAAACGAATTGGTTCGGCGCTACCATTTACATTTTACGCGTTGTTAAGCTGACTTAACGCCAGGCCTTGCGTCATATTACCAGCTTCCGTAAATTCGTATTCGGACTGTAATAATTATTAACTTAGCTTTGTGGATTTTTAGATCCATTTATTTTCAGATAGAGGTTACCTCCACTAAATTGCTTTCCTTGTCATACTTCATTCGCCTTGGAATTTTCCCTCAATTCGTTTTCTCGAATTAGTTTGACCTGTTGTCTAAATCATATAATCTAATATTGTAATATACTTCCGCATTTCAGCAACTAATCTATTTACTAATTTTGAGTCTGATATCAATTATGGTCGTATCTCAATTCTGGTTTACTCACTTATTATTCAATTTGTGTTTCATGCATCTTAACTGATATTTACAGATTTTCTTGGCATTCATTAAGTTGGGTCAGAAATTTGAGTTTACACCGTTTGACTATTTATTGCTGCCTATTATTTGTCATACAGGACCGTATTTACGTTATGAATAATTTTTGATAATTTGGGCTTCACCTTAAAATTGTTGGGACACTCATATACAGAGTGTGTGAGTAATTTGTAACTCAACTGTTTATATTTAGCATGGTTGATATACAGGGTGTACAAATTTTGATTTAACGCTACTATTATTACATTTACTGTTGATGTATTTGTTATTAATTTTTATTATGTTACATTTATGAATACAGAGGCTTTATTTACAGCATTCACTTCACGTTGGTGTTTTATTGTGTTCCTGTTTGTATGTTGAGACCCGTAAGTTTTATTCTTCATGGTAAGACTTTACCCTTACTTAGATCCGTTAAGGTAGGTCATGAGAATCACTGCACGACAATTGGTGAGGGATCTTGGCACCCTTTTGAGAATTATTAAGTTGTCGATTCACTCACATCAGTTTCGCACACGAGTTAGCCGTGGTGAACACACCGAAACGTTGCAATGAGTTACCCGTGGGTAATAATTCGGTGTTTCAGGTCTGTTACGAAAAGTTTTGTCTTTTGTCCTGTAGTTACTCTTGTTGGGGCTAGTGTGAAGATTTTTTGTATCAGAAGATACATAATACTTGTTTTACAACCACTTTCTGAGCGGTTTATTGCTTAAAGTTCGCTCTCCAAAAAAATTTATATATATGCGCCTTACTCAGATCAAATAAAAATCAGTTGGAAGAATACAAACACATCCAAATAGCATGCAGGATGTATAATTAAAATAAAAAGTGGAGTTATTAAGCATAAACAAAGAGCTAAAAGGTACCTATTTCGTTGAAAAACAAGCAGAGAAATGAAAAAATGCAAACATGTACCAGGTTTTTATTTTAACAAAACGATATGTCGCCACAAGAAAACAATATTTTATTGAGTAGATACATATCTTACATCACAGAGTTTACTTATTGTTTTTTAAAGAAACTATGAAACAAAGCGTGGTACGTAGCCCACAGGGTCAGCTTATTTAATTTACTTAAGGCATTTTAATGAAACATTAATTTATCGATGTAACATTTCATTGAAATGCAACGAATGTGAAATATATAATTTTCAAACTTAAGCGAAATTACCTATGGAATAAAAATTAGGTATCTTTGGTTATTGTACAGTTTGCAAGCCACAACCAACACTGTCTTTCTATAATACATACGGTCCAATCAAAGACACGAGTTGCATGTCAAATAAGAGGCTTTCGACGACACCATAATATTGTAGAATATTTAGAAATAGTTTTTCTAGCCAAACTGTAAAACAAATTTAACAATGGAAAACGTGAATTATAGAACGATGTGTTTCCTAATCAGATCAGATGTAATGATTTTTTGGTGTTTTTGTATTTCAATTAATTGTTACCTGTGGTCATAAATAAATAAATAAAAATGTCTTTAAAAAGCCCATTATTTAAAGTAATACACTACTTTTAATTATTTTAGGTCAACTAGCTTATCAGCTTAAATTTCGCAAACATCTGACCTATGTTATTATGTTCAATTTTAATATCTAATCTTCTTTTTATTAACATGAACTGTTAACACCGAAAATTAAAAACATTTCAAAGAAATCTTAGCTTTATTCAATGTTCCCGGTATCGCCGTCCACGCATTGAACGTTTTATTGTGTTAAAACACAACGAATATAATTTCCATATAAAGAACAAATATTTTCATCATAATGGTATTATGCTGTTCAAATGTAGACCTAGAAATACACAAGCACTTCTATACAAGAGAAAAATGCAGCAATGTATATGTAAGCCATAAACAAATTATTCAACATATGAAGCACATATGTGTGTGATCCGAAGAGATGAGAATCGAAGTTACGTGTGATCTGCTCTTTGTATTAGGCCGAACACTCGCGTGTGCAACAAGGACGGATTACATTACGGAGAAAAACACTATAATTCCCTACAGAAAAATCCTCCATAATAACAATTCCGAGCAGTTCTTAAAATGCCCCAGTGTTCTTTAATTATCCCGAGGGAATGCTTCATAAGTGAAAGAGCAAGATGTTGCACAAAAATGCATTTATTTGTGCCATCTTCTTCCTCTTTATTCAGGCCATAACGGCGGATAAAGTGAACAACGACATTTTGGAAAACTACAGCTCGTTTTTCAATTTCGGCGAAAAGAAGTGGTCCAAACTAGAAAAAAATAACCTGCAGAATGACATATTAAAATCGAAAGTCGACGTGCTTGGCGAAGTGCTCAAGAAAAATATCGACGGTTTGAAATCGTGGGGCAAACTGGACGTGATATTTTTAATCGACGCCTCATCTAGCGTTGGAGAAGCGAATTTTAAAAGTGAAATCAAATTTGTCAAAAAACTCTTGAGCGACGTTACGGTGGATTACGATCATACAAGGATTGCTATTGTTACATTTAGTTCAAAGAACAATGTGGTAAGTATACAGCGTAATGTGTAGAGTAGAATTATTTTATTTTGTATGTAGAAGAAAATTTTAAACAATTATTTAGATTTAATACAAATTTACATTGAAACTGTGTCACTACTCTTCCCATAAACTAATAAAGTTTTCCGCTTGGTTTAGTAAATGCAAATCTTTGATGTAGTAATCGGTTGATTTGTGGTTCACTTTAAATAAAACAGTAAATTGGAAGTGCCAAAATATAATCTCTTTGGTTTGTTACTACTTATAGATTACCATAAAGTATACTTGCTTAACTGTTTCGTCGATTTACATTTATTATTTTCTAATTTATTAATTTTAAATAATCATAATACTGTTAAATCCAAAAAATCAAATGTACCAATAGATTGGAGATTATGCTACTTGCTTCTGGTACCAAAGGTACCGCGTTAGTACGTAGATAAACTTACTTTATAGTTCATTGTTTGTTACTTTACTTCATTAAAATTCATATTAATTGATAAGTAAATACAGTAGTATTATTGTTTTTAATTATTAACTGCGTTTGTAGTTCTAAAAATATTCTTTTACTGTGAAATTGCGGTACTTTTTCACAAAAATGCATAGCGATTGTATTACGTGTTTCGTCAAACGCCATCATCAAGCTATCTCATAAATGAATATTGAACAAAGAAAAAAATGGTTACTATTAAGTATAAAAACTTTTGGCAAAATTATCAATTATAGCCCGTGGTCTATGTTCTACAATCTGATAAATTTAAAAATATTATAAATAAGGCTGTGTGAAAATGCCATGCACGTAGTAATTCAGTACTTCCTTCTATACAAGACGATAGCAAATAAAAAATAAATTTAGCAATTTAATTTGGGGAACATTTTAAATTGGATTCTGGAAACTGGATTTAGTAGATTTCAACATAAGTCGATAAGGAAAATTTGGATTTGGAAAACTCCCTCACCACGATAAAGCCGTATTTTTGGAACTAAGCTGCCGTCATCTGCAGGAACTTATACTAACCGAAGTAACCTGTCTGAGAAATACCGCTGGGGATAAATCCTTCAACAAGTCGACAGTTGAAGTCCAATGCTAATCATCTAACAAAGGCTTAAATAATAAATCTCCCTTAGGGTTCGTTACGATCAACCGATTAAGGAATTATTTTCAACAAATGTATTAAATCTGATTTATGAATTGGCCCATTACCTGAATTTAAAAAATCTATCTGATTTTAATAAATATTAATGCTCTCATAAAAATTTAGTTTTTCTATTGGAGACGCTTCTTTTAACAATTTTAGATTTTCTAGTTTTATAACGTGTCCTGTTTCGTAAATATGTTGGGCAACAGTTGATTTATCAAACCTATAATTTTTTAAGTGAGCTACATATTCTTTAATCATAATCTCTATATTACGTTTAGTTTGCCCAATATATTTTCCATTACAATGAGGACAGTCAATTTCGTAAATCCTCGACTTTTCCAAAGTTTTCACTTTGTCTATAGGGTTTCCCAACAAGTTTGAATGATCTTATTTGAACAAAATATAATTTTTAAATTAATTTGTTTGCATACTTTATTAAGGCCTTTGGTTAAGGGATGGAACGGAATTTTGATTAAATTTTTGGTGATTTCTTTACAGTGGGAACTTTGTAAGGTCGTGGCATTTCGAACGTTTAACCTGAATGTTTTCTAATTAAATTATCAATAACATCTAGAGAGAGAAACCATTATAGAAAGCAATATGTTTGATGTACCGATATTTAATCCGGTATCGGTTTGGATTTAATGGAAAGGTAAGTAGCCTATGGACCAAAAAATTAAAAGCCGCCATTATGTAGAAAACAATGACTTCATGCATTGGTAATAAATTTATTTACATAGGCTTCTTTCCTGTGGTGGCAAGGGGTTCGAAAGTTTATAGACTTAAACAACCATCTCCAATCAACTGTATTACGATAGGAAAAAAATCACAATCCGAATGACCTCACCTAAGTCTATACTCTACTACCAATATGTTTCCAGTATTGTGAGCAAATATTTCCGAGGCGCCATCTTAGTCAGTTTTTGTTTCTACAGCTATCACATTATCTACATAAGCTCGTCTGCAAACGATGCTTTCATATGAAATAATAATCTAAACGTTTCTAGTTTTGGAGAGCCATACGTGGCCCACGAAGATTGTCTGTGAACGACGCTGGCTTTATAACCGTTCTAATTTAACCTTGAATAAATCCATTTCCTTCGTGACGCTGGAAACTGTAGTCGACTGATATGCAGTAAATAAAACTGAATTTTTACAGTAGCATATGCAATCAGGTCTAAGGACACCAGATTGCTGAAACGTAAAATTGAGACATGAGGAAGGAACACGGAATTAATTTAAAGAATATTAATTGACTTACCAAGAGGCAAAATTTGTTACATTTTATTTACATATTATACAATAAACCTTCAAAGAAGAGAAGTACGCAATTAATGTAGATCACAATCATTAGTAGGGATATCATGTAGGTACTCGAAAGAGTTAATACAACTATTATACTTTGACACAAGTTCTGTTCCAAGTACAACCAAAACGGAGATATTTTACAGACCATATGTGAAACTTAAACTTCTCAGCACCGGCATTACAGGTGTGGTTTTGGTTTCGAATGGGCGATATCTAGGTTGGGGTTTCCAAGCATCTCTATGCACTGCAGCCATTATTGGCTTATTGTACACCCTAACTATAAATTTAGCGTATCTGCGGTAATTCCAACTACAGTAGTGAACATGTCACATATCGCAGTGTCACAGGACCTACGGCTGGGTCCTCGGTGGAGTAGTGGGAATACGCGCTGCCACTCGAGGTCACCGCGAAACGTGGCCAATCGGCTGGGGTGTTCGAATCGCGGCTGGGGCGACCACATTTCGCTTAGTTAATTTTAGGGTGCATGTTGCATGAATGTTTAGTGTATAAGGACGCCCGCACCCCCTGAAGTAATGCGAAAGTGGTTCCAGGGGGGCAGGATAGTATGAATGAACGAGAAAAAAAATACTTTTTCGCCGCCAAAAAATTTGATGAACCTCTACCGAGTTCAAACAAAAATCTAAATTTCAATAATTAGGTTTTTATTAAATTCATTGTTCACATTCAAACATTCTAAATCTTGGGATTTGAAAAAAGCAACCGTTGGAAAGGCCTGAATTTTTTTGAAATGGGCTCGTTTATCATTTTTTAATTTTTACAGATATAAAAATATTAAAATAATATTTTTGGTTTCCCACCAAAGTCTTTCTTTGAAAAAGAATTCAGACAGTTAGAATGTATTTAAATTACTGAAGTTCCTTCTACATATTATTCAAATATTCGATTAGCGGTATCTTAAATTAATAATTTTGTTAATTAAATTCTCTATTGGTAAATCATACAAATTTTACATTAGTGAACGAGACCACTGTGAACAATTTGCACACTTTCATTACATATATTTTTATTAAGTAATTAAAGTGCCCTAATAACTTAACTTTTAGACAATGTTAACAGTTTGTACAACCATATTTTACAATATAAGTTGGATAATTTCAGGTAGGTTGCCTTGGGGACCTCGGTGGGGTAGTGCGAATACGCGCTTGTCAATCGAGGTCACAGTGAAATGCGGTCCGACCGAACCCCGGCTGAGGCGACCATATTTCACTTAGTTAAGTTTAGGGTGCATGTTGCATGCGTAGATAGTATGTAAGAGACGCCCGCACCCCCTTGAAGTAATGCGAAAGTGGTTCCGAAGGGGAACGATAATATGAATGAATGAGGGACCTCGGTGGTCTAGCGCAGCAACGTGTTGCCACTCGAGGTCACACTGAATTGCGCTCGTTCTGCTGTGGTTTCGAATCTCAGAGGGGGCGACCGCATTTCAGTTAGTTAAGTTTAGGGTGCATGCTGCATAAATGGTTAGTGTGTAAGGGACGCCCGCACCCCCCTGAAGGAATGCGAAAAGCGGTTCCTGGGGGGGGGGGAATGGTAGTATGAACGAATGAGAAAAAAAAAGCATGAATGAATGAAAAAAAAACGAAAAAAAATGAAAAACAAGGTAGGTTGCCTTAAAAGATTTTCAATATTAGTTTTAGAATGATTTAAAACTTTTTGTGATTGGAGACCTTCGATGTTGCACAGCCTTCTTTCCTCCGAGTGCTTTGGGCAATCGCACCTATATTGGATAATGTTTGTTGTACTTTTAAATATATGGAAAATAGAAATAATATAGTTAGAAAAAAATACTTGCTTGCTAAAACTGACCATTTTCTATTTGTTTATTTTATATTTAATATTTATACTGTATGTTTTGGTGATTCTACCTGATGACCAATAATAACTTATAAGGGTTAAAATATTATAAGAAAATTTATACACGTTAGAGCTATCCGCTTTACTAATCGTTAAAAATGAATTTCTTATAGTTATAATGTATTAAATTAAAAAGAGGTATGAATATTTAGATGTTCTAAGGTATTATTACTCAGGGGCCTCGGTGGAGTAGTGCGCATACGCACTGCCACTCGAGGTCATGCGAAATTCGGTTCGATCGGTCGCAGTATCGAATCCTGACTGGGGCGACCGCATTTCGTTAGTTAAGTTTAGGGTGCATGTTGCATGAATGTTTAGTGTATAAGGGACGCCCGCACCTCCCCTGAGATAATGCGAAAGCGGTTTCCAATGGGGGAACGGTATTATGAATGAATGAGAAAAAAAAAGGGTATTATTACTAATTATCGACAAGTCTAAAGGGTACATGAATTTTTATTCTGTTGTTATTCTGATGGTTGTAATTGTATTAAAATTAGTGGAATTTTTTAAATATTATTGCAATTTAATTTCATAACATAATTTATTTATGGTATCTGGTTTTATATTATAAACTATGTTAAAAGACGCAAATATATTATTTGTAAAAAATAAGCACATTCTCAAATGTCATTTATACATAATACTTTTAAATAAATAGGACTTTTTACAACGTGTAAAATAATTAAAAATTGAACGGTTTCCTGGCGGATTCACAAATCAAAAGTAAGAGAACAGAAACGTGTGTACCTACCATTATTTCCTTAATTATACAGAGTGGTAAGAACAATATGCTACAATCAACAATCGCAGGTAATGGCGTTTGCTTATGCAATCAGCAATCAAGTTTTAAAAACACTTTGATTTGAATATTAAATTATAAGCATATATTATGTATAACAATCATTCATTTATATAAATTATATCTTAACTTTTAATGGTTGCTATCATAACCTCGATATAAATAGGCAGAAATTTATTAAAGAGATCAAATTTCCGCAGTTACAATTTCCCGCATTGTCCTATTTTTGTTATTCTAAAAACACTCTATGTTTATCATGATATATTTATATATTTTAAAAATAATATTAATCTCAATTTCGGCTCTGGACTTCTATTTCAAAACTTCCAAGCAGGGAATTTATGAGCTCAATTTGCTAATGTATTAAAGGTGTATTGGAGATGAATAGGGTTCGGATTTTTAGGCATCTGCCTTTTCCGTTCTAAAGCAGGCAGACAACTATTTTTTATACTAAAATGTATTACGTCGATTTTTGATAACATTAAGCCAAATATAAAATTGCCTAAACTGCCTATTTCAAAGATGTCGTGCCTATTTCTAAAAAATGTTAGGGAATAGCTTATTTTTAGGGTTTAATGCCTAAAATTCGCCTAAAATCTATTTTAATGCAGTGCTGCACTTGCCAATTCTAGAAAATTCATAGCTTCTTAATTTATGCAAAATATTTAATACCTTCTTGTAGTTTTCGAGGAAAGGTTTTGCGGGGATAGTAGGATTACATTTGGAATTTCCCATTGTATAGGAATTATTGTGTAGACGATGGCCTGTCACCTGAACGCACTATAATCTAAATACTGGGGGGTGAAAAGCACTGACGCAGGTTTGTTCGTTTATTTCGTTTCAAATAATCGTAGCGAATACGTCTTCTATTTTTGAGAACGCATTATTGTTTAATATTTTAAGTGAAAATGCCAAAGACTGAATCAAGTTTGAGTTCCAACTTACGACGTTTAGTGGAAAAAAATCAGTGTTTTACAACGGATGGAAGAGTTGTATATTGCCAGGACTGCTCAAAAGAGGTATTTTATTATATTATACTTACATTTTTATTGTAGTAGGATATCAATTAGTTGAATTTATTTTTAATTAGGTGAAGTGTTCAAAAAAATACCATCTGGACCAACATTTGAAAACTGGTATTCATATGTCCAACAGTAAAAGACAAAGAAATAGTGTTCAAACATTCTTAACTAATGTCGGTTCGGACTCTGTGAAAAATCAATTTTCATTTGATTTGTGTGAAGCACTATCAGCCGCAAATATTCCCTGGAATAAATTAGAATGCGATAAGTTTAGAGAATTTTTAGAAAAGTACACCAAACACAACATACCTCGTGAATCAACTGTAAGGAAAAACTATCTAAATGTTTGTTACCAGCGGAAAATCAATTT
>JABXWE010029680.1:0-10187 GCA_014611495.1 Limonius californicus
AAAAATGCGCAAAAAAAATTTAAATATTTTAATTCAATGCGCTTTAGGCTACTAGGAATGTTGGTTTTGTTTTTTTTTTTCTCTATTAGGACGTTTGCGTTCTGTGTTGGTTCTATTATTTTATTTATTTTGTGTTATGTCTATTTTATGTTGACAAAATGATATAAATGTTGGTTTTTGACAGTACTACTTATTGTTATTGTTTTTTGTTCTATTTCTGACACCAAGTTTTTCGCCTGCGCCGCTATTAATGCTTTCCTAATCCTACGAGGGGGCCCCAGAAGGTATATGAGCCTAGGGGTCACTAAAACCAAAAATAGGCACTGAGCAGTGGCGCCACCTACGCCCCCATAAAAAAAAGGTCAGGTGAGGAAGGGCAGATCGACAATCGATGCAATGCAGAGGGCGCAGGATATTATAGAAGACGTAAACAGCGGCGTGACAAGTGCAAAGAGGGACTTTTGTGTTATGGTCTCCCTAGATGTAAGAAATGCTTTCAACACAGCTGTATGGGAAGACATCATAAAAGAAATGAAAGAGAGGAATATTCCAGAATACCTTATTAGGATAATACAAAATTACCTCAAAGACAGGATGCTAATATACGGTGACGAACAACAGATGCCTGTAACGTGCGGGGTGCCTCAGGGATCGGTGCTGGGACCGAACCTGTGGAATATTTGCTATGATACGGTCTTAAGACTGTAAATGCCAGGAGGAGTCACCCTCATAGCCTATGCAGACGACTTAGCGGTGGTAGCAAGAGCCAAACTGAAGACATGCTCAGAAACAGAATCGAACATGCTGTAGATAAAATCGACAGGTGCATGAAGAAAAGAAAACTCCCACTGGCGCCAGAAAAATGTGAAGCTGTAATATTAGCGTGTAGAAGGCAGCTTAAAGAAACGCAGATCACGATCGAAGACAGGGAAATAACAACGGCTAAATATATTAAATACCTGGGGGTTACATGTGATAGAAATGCTAGAATGGACCAGCACGTGGTTGAAAGAATAATGCCCAATGTAGGTGGACCTAGGGTGTCCAAGAAGAGAGTCTTGGCAGCGGCAGTATACTCGGCGGTGCTATACGCGTCACCTATATGGAAGAGAGCACTAGCATATGCTAAATATAGGGAAATGACAACCAGAGAGCAGCGGAGAATTGCACTCAGAATATGCAGTGCATGCATGCCTCTACTGAGACACCACTATTAGTAATTGCGGGTAGCCCCCCTCCCCCCCATAGACTTAATGGTTGAAGAGAGAGCGGCAATATATAAGGACAGAGATGCTGCAGAGGCCATCAAAAACGAATACCTAGACAAATGGCAAGATAGATGGAGTAGAGGTGAAAAGTAAGCATGGCGAAGGACCATCATAAAAGACATCGGGCCGTGAGTGAGAAGAACGCACGGGGAAAGAGAGTACTACTTGACACAACTATTGACGGGACACGGATGCTTCAAGGAGTACTTATTACGATTCCAGACCAAAAACTCAAACTGTGTATACTGTGGGGAACAAGATATAGTGCTACATAGATTCTTTGAATGCCCAAAGTGGGAAGATATACGAATGTATATGAATATCGTGTGTGCGGGACCTCACAGCCAAAAACATAGCAGGAAAAATGCTGGAGTCCGAAGAGACGTGGGGGCAGCAAGCAGACAGATTCTAGAGCGCAAAGAGAAACACGAAAGAGGCGAATAAAAGAAAAAGCGCAGCCCCTGCTTTAAAGTTTTATGCGCAAGCGGTTCCGAAGCAGGTGGTGGAGCGAAGGAGGGGTTTTAGTCGGTAGGCGTTTGGGACACCTTCCCAGGCAAATCCGACACTCCCCTGCGTTACAGAGGGTATTTTGAAGATTTCCCCTACTTCTAAAAAAAAAGGTCAGGTCAGGTCAGTTCAGGTTAGGTCAGGTCAGGTCGGACCGCCTGGGGTGGATCTCGACAACTGGTCCTCGCAGGGAACCCAGCTCTCACTTATGGCTCCAAGTGCTACACCCCGGTAAACTGCATTGATCTGCAGGCTAAACTAAGTGAGGTAAACGACGACTTGGCAAAGAACACGGACATGAGCTGGCGTACGGATGAGGTCGGATTTGCGATGATGACCACGCAAGACACGGACCCTGCCGGTAGGCATAAAACGGAAATATTATATACAAGAGATGTCGGCTAAAAATAAAATTATACCCCAGGAAGGTACCGGTAACGCCGGAGAATCCGTCCCCGCCTCGGCGGGCTGTTCCACGGATTCTGAGCGGGAACAAACTGACATCTGATGAAAAGAGAAGGAACATGGAGGAGGAGATGATGATGGTGTGTAAGAGAAGCACTTTTCTCCAAAGAACCCCACCAAACTCTACCAGGAGAAGTCACCCCATAGGAGACCTAGAGGCCGTAATAGCACACATGGAAACAAGCAACTCCCCTGATGAGGAAGACAGAAATAGAAAAAGAAGCAGAAGGAAGGGCAAAAAGGGGAATTCTTGGTAAAACTAGAGGAAATATTAAAGCAAGTGACCACGGAAAGAGAAAATCAAAACACAAAAACCCAAATAAAAGGTGACGAAAGTAAATATGGAGGAGATAGAAAATTCCATAAAGCACCTACAAGAACATCCACAAGTGGAAGAGGGGAAAAAGCAAACTAAAGAAATAGGTTCGCAAACAGACAGGGTAGTAGATGCTAGTTACAGCGAAGACACTAAATGCGAAAGCGCGAGACACAGGCTTAATGAAATTATTGAAAGTGAAGAGGATATAGAACTGTTGAAAGAGGTCATTGAAATGGAATGGCCGGAACATCTATACACAAGCGAAACGGAAAACCTAAGCAAGAGGAAAGCAACAAGGAAGATACGATAATAGTGATGGACCTCGGAAAGAAGATGGAAGATCACATTACAAATAGGAAATAATCTAAACCCACAAATAAAAGAATTAATTAGAGAGGGGAAAACTGAAAACGGTGGACTAATAAGCATAGAAAGCAGAGACTCAATAATCATAGAAGATAGGAGAAGAGCAAAATTATAAGCTTACATATGTCATAGGAATAGGAGAGGAAGTGACCCAGGAAGAATATGTGGAGGTGGTTTACGACAAAATGAAAAAGATGCGGGAAAATGCAATTAGAAAAACTTGAAGTAAATTAGCCGTATCCAGGATCGGCCTTCGAGTCAGCTCCATGTCAGATGATGATGATGATGATGATGATGTGTAACAAACGTAATTGGTAAAATAGCGGCATATGTATTTAAGAAGAGAATGGAGATAAAAATGTACACAAAATGGGGAAAAGGACATTTTAATACAAACAATATGAAACGGCAGATACAGGGAAAAAATGGGAGAAGGAGGAACAATGAAACTATAATAATAAAGAATGACAAGGACTCCGGCAAACCTATGCACAAATGGTCAGAGAAATACAGAACAAAATAGACTTAGGTAAAACTGGAGTACAAGTCAAGAAAATAGAAAAAACCAGAGAAGATAATATTAGGCTGAGAATCAGGGAAAAAGCGGAAGGAGGAAAGAACTTAGTTAGCATGATAAATAACCTAGAAAAGGGCACCAAAGCGGAAATCATAAGAGGAAAAAATCCTTCATAATAGTGGATATAGAAGAAACTGCTGAGGAAATAGACGTTAGAGACTCGCTAGAAAAAGAAATAAGAAAGTAAGGAATAGAAGTTGGAAGGGAATACGACGAAACATGAACCGCAGAAAGTTAACAAGCAGAATCTACTTAATACCTGTTGTTATAAATAAATTCCCGATTAAATTTGAACACCTCTTTTATTGAAAGTAAAAGTAAGTAGAATAGTTTTCCGTCTACGAACATTGGAAGTAGAAGTAGTTTCTAGAGCAGGGAAGAATTTCGAAAATCAAAGAGCGTTACGAATCCTAAGGTCCCTAAAGCTCAGCTACGCCCATACGCACACAAATAATGGAAGAATGCTAAGAATGAATGATCGTGTTGTTACCATGACAATAAAAGAGGCCTACATAGAAATAAACAGAGGAAAAATAGGAATAGGATGGACCAAATGTAGAATTAAGGAGTTTCTTACACCCAATAGGTGTTACAAATGCTATGACTTCGGACACGATGCAAACCAATGCAAGAAAGAAAAGATGGAGAAGATCTGCTATAAATGTGGACAACCGGGACACACGGTAAAACCTGTGTAAATAAAGCACGGTGTTATAAATGCCAGGTAGAGGGCCATAGGGCTGATGAAATGATATGGTGGTGGAAGATATGAGGAAAAAGAAGAAGTTTGCGACGCAAGGGCGTGGAAATGAAGATACTGCAAACTAACATAGGAAGAGGAAGGGCGGCCATGGACCTGTTTCATCAGACGGCGACCGAAAACGGAGTTGATATATGTATCATCGCTGAGCCAAATAAGAAAATAGCAGGAAAAGGGCCGTAGATAGTTGATAGTTGAAGGGTGTATAACGGGGAGATAGCAATATTAAGTAAAGAGCAAAACGGTAAAAGATTTGTGGGCATAGAATTGAAGAGTTAGTAATCTATGCGTGTTTTTGGTCTCCGAATAAAGCAATAGGGGAGATGGAGAGATACATGTACGAGCTAAGTGACAGTGCGGGAAAACAAAAAAACCAGGTGTTAATAGCGGGAGATTTCAATGCCAGGGCCAGGCTGTGGGGGGCGATTAATGATAACGAGAAAGGAAGTCTGCTTATAGAATGGATGGCAGGAATTAATATGCTAACAGCAAATGACGGGCTAAGGCCAACATTTGTCAGAAATGAAACAGAATCCTTTATTGATCTGACGTTATGCACAGAGAAACTCGTACGAAAAATTAGAAACTAGAAAGTGGCGGAGGAGGAGAATCTAAGCCTCCAACAGAATATATACTTCGACATAGAAACACCGAAGAGAAACGACGTAAAGATAAAAAGAAAGGGGTGGAAGGTGAAGGACGAGCTAATGCCAGACTTTAGAGAGAGGCTTAATAGGGAGATAGACAGAATAAAAGAACTACGGGCCGAGGAGGTAATGGAAATAATTAAAACTGTCATAAATAGAACTTTTCCAAAGAAGGGTAAGAGCAATTCGAGAAAAAGGGAGGTGTATTGGTGGAAAACATGCATTGCCGAGACGAGAAAATCATGCATGCAGGCAAAAAGGAAGAGGACGGGGGAAATAAAAATAACAGCCTAAGTACAGAACACAAAGAAGCACTGAATGAGGAGTACAAAGCCGAAAGAAAGAAGCTAAAGCTGGAAATCAGTAAAGCCAAGGAAGAGCCGTGGAGTAAGCTTTGGGAAGAGGTCGAGCAAGATGTATGGGGAATGGGCTATAGGATAGTGGCAAAAAAGTTGAACCTAATACCAAGGATAACACTTACAGATAAAAACAGAAAGAGCTGGCGCTAGAGCTATTCCCCCATCACCAGGTTGGAGAATGGCAAAACATCGAGGAGGAAGATGAAATTACAGAACTGCGCTTAATGAAGCCGTGGGACGAATTACAGCAAATATAGCTCCAGGTCCGGATTTAATACCCCCGCCAATTATTAAAGAAGTGGTTAACCTTGCTCCAGGGTGGATACTGGAAATGATGAACAGAGGATTTAAGGAGGGGAGATATCCGGATGTTTGAAAGGAGGCGAGGCTAGTACTAATAGAGAAGCCTAAAAAAGAAGGAAAGAAAAAAATTAAGTACAGACCCATATGCCTACTGAACGTGATGGGAAAAGCTTACGAACAGCTAATAGTTATAAGGCTCAAGTAAGAAGTAGAGGAAAGGCTCAAGTAAGAAGTAGAGGAAAGGCTCTCTCCAAATCAACACGGATTCCTAACGGGAAAGTCGACCATCGAGGCAATGAAAGAGGTTAAGGAAATTGTTGAAGGAGCTAAAAAGAAAGCAACACAAAATAGAGAATTTTGCATCCTGATCACCATTGACATTAAAAATGCTTTCAACACGGTGCCGTGGAAGGGCATAGTTAATACCATGGAGGAACTGAAGATAAGCAGAAGACTAAGGAAGATAATAACAAAATACCTGGAAAACAGGAAACTTTTAATAGGGGATAACGAAGAAATCCAAATCACAAGCGGAGTCGCACAAGGTTCCATACTTGGACCAGTGCTATGGAATCTATATTATAATGATATTCTGGAGATGGACATGCCAATGGGAGTCGTAACGGTGTGCTTTACAGATGACATGGCAGTGGTGGTATCGGCCAAGACGAAAGAGGACATCACAGTATTAGCAAACACGGCAATCGAGAAAATTAAAAAAAAACATAGAAGAAAAGGGCCTCGAAATTGCCGCGGAGAAAACCGGGGTAGTCATCCTGTACGGAGGAAGAAGGTTGACCGAAATCAAACTTAAAATAGGGGAAGCCGAAATTACGAGCAAAAAAGCATTAAAATACCTAGGAGTGATGTTCAACCACAATATGCAAATGAAGGAGCACGTCAGAAAGGTTACCGATAAAGCGGAAAAATCTATTACAGCCCTCACGAACTATATCTACGGAGGCCGCACAGGTCTTAGCATCGGTCATACCCATACAGCTGATGGCAGAGCAAAGAAGAGCACCAGGATGGAGGTAGAGATCCTACAGACCTTAGTGGAGGACAATCCTAACACGAAAAAAAGAAATTAAAAAGGCAGCGAGAGGCGCTTGACAGTGGGGCGGTAAGAAGGTCATAAAGAGAAACCCACAACTAGCAGAGATAGTAGATAAGGGACTAACAGAAACAGGAAATATGATCTGTAGTGTGGTAACAAATGGAATAATCTGTGAGCATAGCGCAACAGGAAGTGATAGCACAGAGAAGCACACCTACCTGATTACCGAGGACACAAACATGGACAGCTTCGGCGATATAAGCAGCCTGATGAGTAATGTATATAAGCATAGGCAAATAAACACCTAGACCTCTCACGGCTTGTATTCATATTTTTGATAGTACTGGGGGCAGAGCTAAAGATGTCGCTCCCGTCGGCTACACGCTACGAAATACGTCTGAATTTCTCCACGAACTGAGAGAGAAGTCCATTGTCCTGGAGGTCTGTTCTAATGCGGCTTATTCTTCGGTGTTTATTTGCTTACGTTCTTACAACCCAAGAGATTTATGATTCACCAGACGCATTAAGACAGATTATACAGAAACTTGGATAATGTCTATAATGACCACATTTACCAGCGTACTACATTTACAGAGAATTGCATTAAAGTATTGTATATCTCACAAAATACTGGTTTTATAGGGGCCGTTATTTCTTGGCATTTTGCTTTTCTTTTGTAGTGTATGCTGAATCAAATCCTTTTAGTTCTGTACGTTTCTGTAAAAATGCAATCAGTTGACCCCTATTTAATTGTGCTTATTTTTGGTCATTTAAAGAGATTTTTTTATTTGTTCTAAAAGTTAATCTTTTCCGAAGTAATTTAAAAAAATACGAATAAACAAGTATACCACCGAATATATCGGTCCTATTTAATGCCTTCCTGGAAGTGCGTTTCAACACTTTTAGACAAAACTTTTTTATACAGTCGACAGGCCATCTCGGTAACAAAGATAAAATTGCAAAAATTGCAAGCTGTAGTAGTATTCCCATGCAATTTTTTTGTAAGAAAACATCTAGCGCAAAAAACTAATTTTTACATTGTTTATCTAGAATTTTAACATGCCGAAGGTGAAAGCCAAACATTACCTGCAGGGTGGGTAAAAAATTATCCCGAATTGACAATTAATTCAATCAATCACTGCAGCTATTATGCTGTACGAATATTTAAAAGAAAATTACAACATTCAATATTTATTAACAAGACGATTAAACCAAGACGCGTTGGAAAACAGTTTTTCATTAGTTAGGCACAAATGCGGTTTTAATCAAAATCCGACTGCGAGAAATTTCAGGTTGTGTTTCAGACACTTACCATGCTCCAATTTAAAAAAAAAATACTACAGGATCGAATTGTGAAGATGATGAGGACGATTTTATATTTAACCGATATGATGTATCGCCGCTTAGACAAGTTGCCAATATTTCTGAATTATCCACGAAAGAACAAGAAACTATTTGCAATAATATTGATTTAGTCGGAATTCAAGAACTAACTACGAATACTACAACACTAGAGGAATGTTCTGTTCGATACACTGGAGGATTTATTCTCGGCAAATGTTTGCAAAAATTTAAATGTAGCAAATGCCAAAGAGATTTAAAAAGTAATTCAAATATGAGTGAAGCTAACGAAGAGTACATCAAGCAAAAAGCATATAAAACCAGTACCATGGCAGATCTTGGCAACTTATGCCCTCCCACAAACTTAACCAATGATGTAGTATCACTAACTTTGGGTATTTTTGCAGCAACTTATCCAGTAATTAGAAGTAAACAGCATCTACTTAATAATATTTACAAAATTGCAGAAGACCAAGTGAATAAACTGTTTCCTACTTTCCTAATTTCAGCAGAATGTGAAGATCACCGAAAATTTATAATTAGGTACACTGTGTTGGTACGTTTGTTGGAGCAAATTACTGGGGAATCCAAACATATTCGAAAACCGCAAGTAACAGAAACCGAAAAATTCGAAATTTGACCCATAATTAGGAAATTGTTATATTATGCTAAGTACTTTTAATATTTGCAATAAATAAGTTTATTTATAATAATGATATTTTTTTAACTTTAGTAAAACAATATTGTAATTGTGCCTGATCTATTATAAATATATGTTTTCTTTTGAATGCAGACCAGATTTTATTACATACATATAATTATATTTATGGGTTAAAAATCAATAAATCTCAGTAAATTTTATTGTCAGGTATGTATAATATGTTTTATTCTATTTTAGCATCATAGTCTACTTTTTTATTATGCTTATATGAAAACACCTTGTTTTCATCTGTTTTTACAAAGACGTAAAGGTGGCATTTTCAGAACAGCGCACGTAAAATTTTTACCGATCTCCGTTTTTTTTTTGCGTGCGCTAAATGCCGATAATAAATATATCGTTGCTATGGAAATGTTAATCATGTTTGGTACTATTACGATTTGTTATGATTACTTTGAAAATAAAATGTTCTAAATTTACTTTTTATCCTTTTTTGCGTTGTTTTTAGATAAGTATAATAAAAAGTATCGTTCATTACACGTCCGGAAATGGATTTTTTCGTGCTTGCATGACTTCCCGTGTTCGGCTTCGCCTCACACGAGAATTTGTCACGCACGCACGGAATAATCCTTATTTCCAGACTCCTAATGAAATATACTATTGTAGTCGACTAGCGTCATAATGCTAACTTTGTTTTAGAGAAAATCTTGCATAATCACCTACTTTACGGCACACCGTGCCGTAAAGTGGTTACTATAAACAACACCTTAGTAACCGCATTAATCAGATTATCATAGAAAAACTATATGTCAGTTTTTTATACGCGGATTAGTTTTGCAAAATTATTTTAGCGGAAATTAATTATAATGCTCTAGCTAGTCGACTGCAAAATAGTATATGAAATTCGTTTACAATTCAGGATTATGTCATTCACTCATGCCATAATCCTATGAATTATAAACTAATTTCATAATATACTATTGTAAGCACCCAAATGCGGGCATAAATTGGCCTTTATGGCACAGATCTGTCAAAAATTGCTAAGCAACGATTGCATCAATAATACAAACAGCATCGGTATCGAACATTTATTAACAATATCAAACACAGTGTCCCTAGCAACATCAAAATAGCATCGGCACAACTCACACAAATTTGCCGGAAATACTAAATATTTTTTGAATGTTTTAGAAACTTAAAATAGAATAAAACGTTGTATCTACCACTATTATCCTGCGAGAACCAAACAAATTTAATAAAATATACTTAGTTACCGAATATTATTACCTGTTTCTATTTTTTTATTATAAAACGGACAAACTTTGAAATTAATGAATTTTAAAAACAATGTTAGTATCGCAGGGGTTTTGCGGGATTTATTTTTGCCTACATTATACCATTCCGTTCACTGCAGCAATTGACTGCAAAGCAATAAACAGACAAATTAGGGGTAGCTGCTTTACCTGGCTAAGCAAACAAACACGCCACTTGGAATGTTGAATAGCCAGATAAGCTATGCATAGTTTTTGCTTCCAGGTGATATTTGGCTAACTGGAATTT
>JABXWE010029681.1:0-19560 GCA_014611495.1 Limonius californicus
GGAATTGTCTTTGGTTACAAGTTAAATTTTCCTACATTATTTTACTTATTTGGTAAGTTAGTTTCGCTTTTTCATACATTTATATTATTATGTACTATGTTTTTTAGTCTGATGAGACACAGCTGTTTTGAAAACGTTAACGCATTACTACGCATTACTTCATTAATATACGCAGTACTTCATTAATATATTATATTTTGTGGGATCTGATTTTGTTTTATTCTCTACGATTTCTACTTATCCCATTATGAGACCATTGGACATCAACCAGTTTAAGGTAATTTCATTTGGGGTTCCTATTTTAATTTTAATTTTTTCTTGCTTGTCCGCCATTGCATCACTGGCGCGGCGGTCGTTGATATGATAGTCTTCGACACTTAACACCTGGTATGTAGGTTTTCGCTACGTCTGCATCGCCATAGTAAGCCGGGCGAAACTCAAACAACTATCAAGCAAATGAGCAAGCTACCGAGGAGAATAACAGTGCTACCACAATTACTTCATTAACAGAATACCTCTGACTAAGGAGGAAGCGAGCAGAAAAATCTAGGGCAGAACAGGGAACACAGAGTAAACCAAAAAAGACAAATAATGAAAAGAACCTCACCACAAACGAATCAACGCTAAAAGAAATAGCAGTAAGTTTTAGCAAAGGATCGAAATGAAGAAAACGTGAGCGGAAACAGTATATCAGAAATTAGAAGAACATGACGGAAGAAACACTTAGATTATCCAGAATAAACATAGGAAGGAGCAACGAAAAAAATACAAGAAATAGGTAGCGAAGGCCTCAAGAAAATGAAGAGATGAGGAAGCCAAAACAAGAAATGATTAGAAAAGCAACTAAGAGGGAAGAAGAAAAGGAGCTAAACTATCAAATACAAATTCGTTGGTGATAATTAAAGCGGAACCTTGAAGGACGACGTACCTAACTTCCTAAAACTGCTATTGTCTAAAGTCCCCGTTTCTTAACGGCATTAAGAACCCAAAAGTACCATCCAAAAATCTGATAAAGGAAAGCATTTTTAGAAGACCTTCTGAGAACTATACAAGACGCTAATTTTACCCTAGCCGAAGGGGTTAATTTTCTTTGAAGTATCCCCTGCGTTTAATGTCTTACTAACTTTGATTTATGATTACCGCAAAATAGTTTGAATACTCGTGTATGCAGGAAAATAAATATGGGGGGAGCAGTTCCTTCTCAACGTATTTATTTAAACTCCTACATTTAAAATTTATAAAAGTATAAAATTCCTGCTGCCTAGGGCCTGCCTGTCTTAGGTTCTTAAGGGCTTTAAGCTTTGCAATGTTCATCCGAACACACCATAAACAGAGGAATATTTAAAATGTGTCTTGGAAGTGTTTGATCTCCATCCTCCTCAACCTAAAGACTAGATTTTTTTATTTAATGCTTGCCTGTTTACGCCCCTGACCGTAATTTATTATATCAAGGATCGTCGCACAATATATTAAATTTAACTCAAGCGTTTCCTTACGACAGACAGATTATTCTCCAGATATTTGATCATACATTAAGAAATCTGAATTGTAATAAACTCCCACTGTCTACACCCCCGTCTCATAGTTTCTTAACTGCCTTAAAAGTTTGCATAGTTTGCTCAAAAGATACTCCAAATCTGTCTGCACTGTTATAATTAATTCAAAAGCCTAGAAGCTTTAAAACCTCACACTCTACGCCCATGTTTTTTTCACCTCCTTAACTATTACTTGCTCTTACAAGGGCTCGATAAAAATGTCAAAAACTGATACATATTTATAATCGGTTGATTAATCTAGTATTGGCCCTAGCTACACCACATTCAGACAATTTTTTATACTACCCACCTTCCCACCACCTACGCCTATGTTTCTAGGAAAAATTGTACTTATCTCGTCCCCTACAAGCATCAACGATAAAACACTGTAACATCAAGCGCTCCTCCTACCGTATAATCTCTAATCTCTTTAGATTATGTAAAACTCGGCTCCACTACGGGGCCATTATGAAAATTAATAATTACTTGCCTTGTTCGGATTTTTTAAACGAAGACGCATTCCGGGCGACTGATGCAACTAGGCGTTAATAAGCTTGGCTTATCTTAGTAATTTTCCCGAGGTAATTAAGTCTTAAACGTACACGCGGTAATAACAGTTTTAAAGATTACAAGTGGCATGTTTGAAAAAATTATAATTAGCAGCTGGATGAATTTCTCTCACCTTGGATACCAAACTACTTCTACGCGGAAACGTTACGGGTTGCCCCCTGTAGATAATTAGCAATTCTGGACCTTCGGCTAATTTGAATATCTGCCGATTATACAGTATATCCCAAATTTCAATGTCAGAAGTAAATAATAAGCTGCATGTTATGAATAGAAGAGTCCAGAGTAAAGTATGTGTGTGCGTGTTTATCTCAAGTGTAATATTCACCGTGTGTGCTTCTAATATTTCATAACAGTTATGTATTCGTAATTTATTATTACAAGCACTAAGGTTACCGAATTAAATATTGAACATAATATACGTATTATTAGAGCTTTATAGTTGGTATGGATGCTGTAGATACTTAATAATACATTGAGCTGTGCGTTCCTAATTCATTATTGGAACTGCCACTCCATATGTCTTGTGCGGCTAGATAATTAAACACTGATCTGTGTGCTCCTAATTTATTTATAAACGTGTGTGCCCAGTATCAGGTCAATGATTATCCAAATAAGTTTTTAGCTGTCTACCATAATTTAAAATTAGAGTTGTGGACTTAGTACTGGTGCTATGAGTGTCCAATTAAATATTAAGCTATTTGCTCATAATTTATTATTAAAGCTGTATGCTCACCAATGTAGCTATAAATATATAACTAAATGCTGAGCTACGTGCGCATAATTTATTATTAAGGCTGTGTGCTCAATAATTAAGCTATGGGCGTCTAATTAAGTATTGACTTACGTGCTAATCATTATTATTTAGGCAGATTTTAATATAGCTGTGAGCATCTAATTAAATATTGAACTATGTGCACATAAGTTATTATTACGGCTGTGTGTTCACTAGTTAAGTTGTGAGCGTCTTATTAAATGTCGAACTATGCCAATAATTTATTATTTAAACTGTGTGTCCACTAATATAGCTATAGGCATCGAATTAAATACTGAGCTATGTGCGCATAATTTATACTTGCGGCTGTGTGCTCACTAATTATGCTATAAACGTCTTATTAAATATTGAGCTAAGTGCTAATTATTTATTATTTAAGATTGGTGTTCACTAGTATGTGAGCATGTAATTAAATATTGAGCTAAGGCGTATAATTTATTATTAAGTCTGTGTGCTCACTGATTAAGCTATGAGCGTCTTATAAGATATTAATCTACGTGCTAATCATTTATTATTTAAGCTTAGTATTCTCAAATTAGCTGTAAGCATCTAATAAAATACTGAGCTATGTGCGCATAATTTATTCTTTAGACTGTGTGCTCACTAACTAAACTATGAACTCTTATTAAGTACTGTGTTACATTCTAACCATTTATTATTTAAGCTTAGTGTTCACTAATATAGCTGTGAGCATCTAATTAAATATTGGGCTATGTGAGGATAATTAATTATTAATGCCGTGATGCCGTGTACTCACTAATTAAGCTATGAGCCTCATATAAGGTATTGAACTACGTGATATTCATTTATTATTTTTTCTATTTCAGTTTTATAAAGCCGTTCTAAGCGCACTGTTTTAGCTTAAAAACAGTACGTTAAGGAGGCCTATAATCGTACTGTTTTTAGTTTGTTTTTTTACGATGTTGGTAGTTCGATTTGAATTTGAAAGTTTGAAATGTCAGTTTCAGCCACCTGTCAGTGCTGCCATAAGTGTTTAGAAAAACTCCCTAGTAATCGATTTGACGTAAAATTTTCTATATAATAGCTATTTATGTAACAAGTACATAATCTAAGACTTTATTGCACGAGTCGAGTTTATTGGCAGAGCGCGCTTGCGCGCGAGGCCAATAATAAAGACGAGTTAATTAAGTCTGATTATGTACGAGTAACATACTTAGCTTTATGTTCGATTCAAAAAATGTCTAGGAAAATATATTTTATTTAGTGAAATTTGCAATAGAAAATATTATATAGTGTGCCTTCTGCGTTGTCATAGATGTAGATGTTTGAAATTTGTAAATGTGTCAGAAAGCGTCGATTAAATAATTATTAATTGGTTCTGGTAGTTTAAAAATAGATCTACCAGAAGAAATGGAAATTTCAGACAACATAAGACAAATAGCATCGAGTGCGAGAGGAATGCTTTTACCCAGCAAATCCAAAACTCTATACGAAAGCGCTTACAAGGATTACCGACTGTGGTGCTTGCGGAAAAAAATTAATTCTACCACAGAGGATAGTATATTGGCTTATTTCAATAGTGAGTTGGTTTCTTATAAAAGTTCTTCTTTATGGAGTAAGTACTCTATGTTACGTTCAACGATAAATATCAATGAGGGAATAGATATTAGCAAATTTCCGAGCCTCATTCCGTATCTCAAGAGAAAAGGAGAAGGGCATAAAGCCAAGAAAATGAAAAAATTACGTTTTGTGTATTTCTTGTTTAAAATAAATCGTTATTTTGAAGTTTAATTTTCAAATAATTTGACACTGACAGGAGTCCAAATTACTTTATCATTATGGACTAGTCCAATAAAGTGACAGATTATGGATTCTCAACAGTGTCATAGATCAACCTATTATGATTGAGTCGAACATAAATTTATTTAAAATAGTCTTAAACTTCCTCAATAGAAAAAATAGTATAAAGAACACGTTTCATAAAACCACTTGTCGCACTCGTCCGTGGAAAAACTTGACGCTTCGCGTCTCGTTTTTCAAACTTGGACTCGTGCGTTAAGAAAAGGCCTTATGAAACTAGTTCTTTAATATACTATAAGGTTAGTATTCACAAATTAGCTGTAAGCATCTAATAAAATACTGAAGTAAGTGCGCATATTTTGTTCTTTCGAATGTGTGCTCACTAAGCTACGATGTCTTATTAAATACTGTGCTACATGCTAATCATTTATTATTTAGGCTTTATGTTTACTAATATAATTGTGAGCACCTAATCAAATATTGAATTATGTGCGTATAATTAATTACTAATGCTCTGTACTCACTAATTAAGCTATGAGCGTCTCATAAGATATTGAGGTACGTGTAATCATTTATTATTTAAGTTATCTGTTAACTAATATAACTGTGAGAATCTAGTTAAATAATGAGCTATGTTCGCATGACTTAAATTTAGGCTGTGTGGTCATTAATTAAGCTATGGGCGTTTTATTAAATGTTCAATTATGTGATAATAATTTATTATTTAAACTTACTATTCATTAATAAAGCTGTGAGTATCTAATTAAATATTAAGCTATGTGCGTATAATTACTTATTAATTCTGTGTAGTCACGAATTTAGCTATGAGCGTGTTGTAAGATATTGAGCTACGTGCTATTTATTGTTATAGTTTTCACTAATATAAGTGTGAGCATCTATTTAAATATTGGGTTATGTGAGGATAATTAATTATTATTGCCGTGTACTCACTAATTAAGCTATGAGCGTCTTATAAGATATTCAGCTACGCGATATTCATTTATTATTTAAGCTTAGTATTCACAAATTAGCAGTGAGCATTCTATTTAATACTGAGCTGTGTGCGCATAATTTATTCTTTAGACTGTGTGCTCACTAACTAAACTATGACGTCTTATTAAATACTGTGCTACATGCTAACCATTTATTATTTAAGCTTAGTATTCACTAATATAGATGTGAGTATCTAATTAAATATTTAGCTATGTGCGTATAATTAGTTATTAATTCCATGTACTCACTACTTAAGCTATGAGCGTCTCATAGTGTTCACTAATATAACTGTGAGCAACTAATTAAATATTGAGATATGTGCTTATAATTAATTATTAATGCTGTGTACTCACTAATTAAGCTATGAACGTATCATAAGATATTGAGCTACGTGCTAATCATTTTTTATATACGCTGTCTCTTCACTAATATAACTGTGAGCATCGAATTAAATATTAAGCTATTAGGTTCTTATCAAATATTAAGCTTAGTGCTAATCATTTATTATTTAAGCTCAGTGTTTATTAACATAGCTGTGAGTATTTAATTAAATACTGTGCTGTATGCGCATGATTTACTATTTAGGTTGTGTGGTCACTAATTAAGCTATGAGCGGCTTATTGAGCTACGAGCTAATTATTTATTAGTTAAGCTGTGTGTTCACTAATATAGCAGTATGCATCTAATAAAATACTGGTTTATGCGTCCATAACTTATTATGAAAGCTGTACGATAATACTTAATAAAGTTCTGAGCTATGTACACCTAACTTATCAATAAACGTGTGTGCTCAGTATCCGTGTTGTAATTACTTAATTGAGTGCTGTGCTGTGAGGCGTAACGTAATATTAAAGTTGCGGGATAATCGATGGTATTGCTAGTACCTAATTAAATATTGAACTAACTACGCATAATTTATTATTATTAAAGTTTTGTACTCTTTAATGATGCCGTCAATACCCAACTAAATATTAAGTTATGTGCCGATAATTTATTATTGAAGTTGTATGCTCAGAAGTGGTGGTGAGTATAACCAATAAATTTATTATTACAGCTGATTAACGGTGCTGTGTGTATTCAAATAACTATTAAGCTGTGTTCAGTAACAGTGTTGTGTGCTAAGAAGTTACATATGTGGTCATAGGGTACAAGACAATCCCAGTTTTCCACCAGGTAGTCGACTGTTTAATAAACTAATTTAGCAACAATCTTCTGAACAGCGCCAACAAACCCTTGCAGGTAAACCTCTGCTGTGATTTATAATTAGTCGATTAATATTGTGAACCTGATTTAGTTGCGCGGTGAAATCTAAGTTTACCTTTAGTCTTATGCAAATCTTTCAGGAAGAGAAGCATACAATTATGTGAAAATAATACAGCGCGTTTCGTAAGAAGGATAATATACAAGAATTACGGTAGATCGACAAACTGTTGATCAAAGCATTTTTAGCTATGGTAAAAATCAGTTCTCAATGCTTTGAAAGTTAGAAAGTTCCCCATTCTGAAATATCCCTAGCTAACAGAGTTTACAATTCGTCAATTCTTCAAGAAGTAAATTTTTCCCCATTTAATCAATGTGGTTTCTTACTCTTCGCGAAATGAACTCCAAAATTTGAGACGCATTGTATAAGGTAAGGAAGAACAACCTACCAAATAGGCTAAAATCACGACTGTTAATATATGTCTGATATTCATAGAAGAAGGTAGACGGCAGTTTGGCAACACTCTAAACTAGTAAAAAAACTTAAATAGAATGTTTCTAGTGTATCAAAATTTGAGAAATTGGTGAAGTTTTATATTTTACAAGCAATTTAAAAGCTATTAAATTTAAATTGTACAGCTGAAAGTAATTTTATTTATAATAAACTTGTAATTCTTAAATGAGTGAACTCCGTTCCAATTCCGAAGATGAGTTTAGCTAACAATGACTCGAAACGGCTCACTAAATTACACTTTTTGCACGCTATACGTCTGATTTTGTGAATTCTTCCGTCGGTTATACGTCACAAACTTGAAAAAAGGTAATTTCAATATCATCTCGACATAGAGGGGAGCTCAAGTGATATTTGCAGAAAGAGTTTCAATAAAATTTGAAGGTGTTGAACGACAGTTCGTGGAATGCCCACGCAACAGTGTTATGTCGTCGTTTTCATGTCGATATCGCTGGGGAACCTTGCACGAGCTGGAATTGATATTGAAAAAAGCGTTTGTGTAATGAATATTTACAATTTTATTTGACGGACGTGGCTGGAAATTAAAAGCTGCCCCAACTACAGGAGAACAATTACAACCGTGTCCTTTCCGTCGGTGTTACTCTGTTGTATTAATAAACGAGCACGCTCTTGCATGCTGTTAGATAAATTAAAAACGTGTGTATTTACAGACAGCGGCTTTCAGCACTAATTATAAAAAGACAAAGAACGGGTAATGAAAAACCAAGATGCTTTCCTTAAAATTAAAGCCAGTCGTTCAGCTTTTACATCAAATTGTTTACTTACCCAGCAAATGAGAGACGTTAAAAATCTGGAGCGAAAATTGTAATTTTAGCTCGAGCCAAACATTTATCATATCCTGCCAGCAACGACAAGCCCCGAATGCACTGCCCCAAACCAAACCCTCTTTATTTTCCCACACTATCAATATACGGGATGTCAACTAATATAGTTTCATCCACATTATTTTTTTATCACGCAGGCATGGAATAATATACACAACAGTTAGCAAAATTTACGTATATATAAGTGGGGTATTCTAAAAGCATACCGGAACACTCGCTCCTTACAAAACAGCGGAAATATAATTAATTAAAAAGGCGTGTGTTTTCAACATTTGTTTATATATAGATGCAGGAGCGAAGGGTAAATTTAAGTGCAGGTAGGCTACCTCTATCGTTGAAGGTAGCATGTTAGAAAAGGAGAGTATATGCAGCAGAACATTTTTTTGGGATTTTAAAGTCAACAATGTTAGATAAAAAGTTGGCAATTTTTGGTTTAATTTAAAAAAAATTAATAAGTCTAAAAATAAATAGTAAAATAGTTTATTTAAATGAGATAGGATATATTGTTATGTGTAAATCTCGCAGTAGCATTCCGGCAGTTTGATGAGCGTGTTTGGTTGCCCACAGTTCCTTTTGCCTCCGACCTTCGTTCAAAGTTTTTGAGTTCCTGTTGTCTCTGGAATTTTGTGAAATTTGTTTTGAAGTTGTAGGTGTATTTTGGAATGAGGTGGGTGGAATTTCCTGAAGTGTGAATGTCAGACCGCACTTCCTCTTGAATTCTTGGCCGTGCAAGTTGTGGGTTGCTGGTAAAAGTGTAGGAGGTGATTAAAAATTTTAGTTTCTTCGTACTCCGTGAATAATTTAAATCATCCTCGTCTATAAGAAAATCTAGTTAGTTGTCTGCCAGTTGTAACGATTTCCGCGCCTAAAAGAAGGCAACCCTTTTTACATATTTAGTGATTCTCCTGCTTATAGGACTTTTTAATATTTCGAAGTTACATTTCCGTCAAGATAACGCGGTGCGTAGTGGAGTTTCAAAAGTTGGGGGGAAGGAGATTCCAAAAGACAGTTTTCCGTAATTAGGTCAGTGGGTTGAGTATAGTCGGTCTTACCGGAAGTATATTGTGAATAGTGAGCTATTTATTCTAATTCGTTTTGCGATTGGAAATTCATTTTCCGCTTTGAGAGTCACTACACACAGGAGTTTTTCCCATAGTTGAAGGGAAGCAAATCTCCAGGAATTTATTTCCAATATAGAATTTACTCCGGTAAAGAAGATTTTGTTTGGTGTTATGCCAGAGTCCATCAACTGGTGAGTTGGTTGACCAGAAAATTTTTATCTCTAATCTCCGATAAATTTAATTTAGGCAAAATTCGTGCGGCTGGTCGTCCCGAAATTAAGGCGACGCAGTAGAAAAACTCTACATTCATACGTATTGTTCATATTGATACGCTGTCATTGTCGAGTAACCTTGGGAAGGTTTTTCCCGAACCGAGTGGATGCCTGGGGCTATGGATAAGGAGTCTGGTGCTCGGTCGCGCTGAATGCCGCCACATCTTGAACAAGGAAAGTGCATTTAAACAGTACATTTTGAAAATTTTATAACCTTGCCTTGTTGTTTACGATTTCTTTATTGTTATTTAAGAGTTAATTTAATAATTGATTTGGGGTCACTGAATTGTGTCATTGGGGTTTTAATTGGGGATATGCGTAAATACTATTGTAATATTCCATTTCTTAGGGGAAACAATTTTACGTGAATCATATATACAGGGTACTCCGATAGAGGGTTAATATTGCGTGTTAGGGAGTTCGCAGATTGAACATTTTTGTCCTAGATCGTTCTGATCACGCATGAATTGTAACGCGGAGGCCTCCTTTGGTACGGATTGCGCTAAAAATTCCTGGTATCTTCTTCCAGTAGCGCAATAAAGGTCCGAAAAATTGTTTGAGTGTCGCCCAATTTAAGTTAGTTATATTCAGTTCCAGGAACGTAAAATTGAGACTGATAATTTATTTTAATTTATTTTTTTTTGTATAAAAATATTAGAATTGTGGGTTGTTTTTTTATTAAGTTAAAAGAGTTTTGGTTGCAACTTGTCTTTTATTTTACGACGAAGTATCTAGAACTAAGTCTACCTGAAGCACAGATAGGAGATATAAAGGTAGGTAATTATCTATCTTGGGGTCCGACTTCCCATTTACCATCTCTGACGAAGTTAGTACATTATAAATAAGTGGCGCCTATAAATTAATTGTTGAAACCTACTCCTTCTTCGATTGGCTTTCCGGGATTCTAACTTTTGTCAACTTGGTAATTTTCTACCTAAGCAGTGGCGTAGTTGTGAAGTTCTTTTTGTAATTCAGCTAATTTTTTATGTAGTAAAGATTATAGGCGCGACACAGTTATTTTCATGTTTTGCTAAATTCTGATTGGGTCTAGCCCAGATTAATTAAACACTTTACCTGAAAACTGATACGTTACCCGCCGCATGCTATGTGGAGTCTCGCGGGGCCGATTTCCGAACAACCCGCCTATCTTGATCACCTGTAGCTGTCGATTTCTACGTGCCGTCCGAAGTTGGAGACAATCAGCCCATCTAACAACCAAGGTTCGATGTTGTCCCAGTGTTCTGTGATCTTTATCTTTGGGGAAACGTATTGAGAGCTCCTTTGCCTGTTAAATCCGTCTCGGCGGGTACCAAACTTCACAGAGAAGCCAATACGGTGTAGATTTTGTATTTTTTACTTTTTGATATTTTCTAGCGTTTTGAACTTTAATATGCATTGCGACTGGTCACTTACCATCAGTACGTGCACTCAGTTTAATTTTTCCCACCTGTTTTTAGTAACTGCACTTCGGTATTTAATTAAGTTTTTGACTGTGAGTTTTGGTAAACAAAACTTTTGTGCGCAGCAAGTTCAGACCGCTGTCAGTTGTAACTGTGTCTATTTTCACGGCTGCGTGAAAATTGCAATTTAGACAATCGGCAACTTACTTTATTGTTGAATAAAATTTTTTGTACTGTAGGACAATTATGCGGATTAATTAAGAGCGATAGCGATTCGGTTTGCTGCTACCGTTTACATTTTAATGCATTGGTTAAGCTTACTTAACGCCAGGCCTTGCGTCATATCACTAGCTTCCGGAAATTTGTATTCGAACTTTAATTATTATTACTTTAGCTTTGTGGATTTTTAGATCCGTTTATTTTCAGATAGGGGTTACGTCCGCTAAATTGCTATCCTTGTCATACTTCATTCAGCTGAGAATTTTCCCTCAATCCTGTCGTCTAATCACATAATTTAATATTGTAATGTACTTCAGAATTTCATATTTTCTGTATTTACTCAATTAATCTGTTGCCTAATTTTGAGTCAGCTATAAATTATGGTCTTACCTCAATTCTGGTTTACTTACTTATGTATTTAATTTGCATTTTATGCAGCTTAACTGACAGTTACAAAATTTTTAGACATTCATTAAGTTGGATCAGATACTGGGTTTACCAGGTGGCTATTTATTGCTGCCTACTATTCGTCATACAGGACAGTATGTATTTTAGGAATAATTTTGATAATTTGGGCTTCACCTTAAAATTGGAGGGGCACTCATATACAGAGTGTGGGAATAATTTGTAACTTAACTGTTTATATTTAGCATGGTTGATATAAAGGGTGTACCAAGTTTGACTTAACCTTATTATTATTACATTTACTGTCGATTTATTTGTTATTACACAGATGTTCTTGCAAATTGTTATTATGTTACATTTATGAATATCGGGGCTTTATTTACAGCATTCACTTTACTTTGGTGTTTTATTGTGTTCTTGCTTGTATGTTGAGCCCCGTAAGTTTTATTCTTCGTGGTAAGAGTTTACCCTTACTTGGATCCGTTAAGGTAGGTCATGAGAAATCGCTGCACGACAACTGATGAAGGATCTTGGCCCCCTTCTGAGAATTTTGTTGTCGGTTCACCCACACCCGTTTCGCAAACGAGTTAGCCGTGGTGAACACCGAAACGTTGCTATGAATTACCCGTGGGTAATAATTCAATGTTTCAGGTTTGTTACGAAAAGTTTTGTCTTTTGTGCTGTCATTACCCTTGTGGGGCTAGTGTGAAGATTTGTTGTAATAATATGTACTTACATATCTAGTATTTATAATAAAACATTGTTTCTAAGGGTTGGAGTTTTATATATACCGAAGGTAAACAAAGTTTCCCAAAAATTTAAGATCAATTGCAAATCAGTAGGTTCTTTATTTAAAAATAGATAAAATATGGGCGCACAAAGGCACACAACAATTACACAATTAGAGAACAGCCAAAAATACTCGAACTCCCTCACAACTTGCTTCCTACATTCTCCAAGAGATGTGAAGAAAAAAGAGCTTGGTTTGTAGAGTTGCTCTGATGAAAAGGGAAAGCCAACGTAGGTACATTCCCCACACGGGGGCGAGCCGCTGTAGGGTCATTCGGATTCCCCACCAGAACCGCCAGCCCCTCTTCAGCCAGTAACGGGAATGTAAAGGTGGGAAAGACCAGTAAATATGGATAATGGAAATTCGTAGATGATACTCTGTCCCAGCATTTACCTAAATGACCTGGGAAATCCACGAAAAATCTGAATCAGGACAGATGGCCCGGGGGTTCTAGACGTACCTATCACATATCCTTCTTTATTTCTATAATAAGTTATTCTTACTGTATCTTTGTTTTTCTCTTTTAGCTCCTTGGCAGATATCTCATTTCTTTTTCTTAATAATTTCTTACATGTGTTTTAATTTCCCTTCATACTATGTTGTGTTTATTCCTGTGTACCGTGTCTTGTTATCTAGCATTTTCGTTCTTGCTAAATTTCTTGTTTTACTGTCTCCTTACATATGTACAACATCAAACCAATCTTTACTTTTTCTTTGCTCCTTGGGTATTGGTAACAGCTAGTTTGCTTTCTTTGGTATCATTTTCTGTACTTGTCGTCAATCGTCCTCTATAGTCTCCGTCTTCACTAGAATTTGGAATCCTATTGTTATTATTTTTCCAAATATTATTTTTATTTCTTCCCATTCGAAATGTTTTATGTCAAGTTTCTTAATCATCGTCGCTCTTTTGGTATTTGTTGTTTCATCTTTATCTTAACTAAATAACGATCTGAATCAAAGTCAGTCCATCTATAGCTTCTTACATCTTAAATGCTTTTCTCACCTTTCATTAGTTTTAATGAAATGTTCATTCACTTGAGTTTTAATTGTTATTATAGTGAAATCTGTTAACTGGGGACCCTAATGGGGAAAGAGAAGCTGTTTATAATATAGGTTTTCCCTGGCTAAAGTTAAAGGGGTTAGATTTATGGATAATAGTATACATTTACTAATTTTAGCGTTAGTATTTTAGTATAATGCCAGAAGTGTTGTGTAAGAATGTTATTATGTTATTCCAAACATTACATAATATTCTACATTCCTGCATTGCTGGGTTGTTAAATATTATTTCGATATCTTATTGTTTTCACTGATTAATCACTATGAATTTCAATGACGTAAGCAAGTACACCTTAGGCAGTCATGCCTGAATTCGTAAAAGGTCTTATAGAGACCTAGCGTTATAGACGCTAGGGTGTGTATGAAAAGAGGTTTTACTGTATTATATTAAGACACCTAATTTAGTTACAATAATTTTGACCTTTTTCTTAAAATTCACGTTGATAAAGGCTGCGACCTGCAAAATCCACGCCATTATACATGCCTGGAAAATATTGTCACATCCTCATAATCCTGAGTAATAACAGGGCTGTCACGAGGGTCTTGTTCGCTTGGATGGGTAATTCTGGGCTCAATATCCAACAACAATCGCGTAGATTTACCTCCCTCCGTGAATAGCCCCAGGTTGAGATAGATTAGGTGCCCTGAGTGGCTGGGCTTGATTTGGAGAGATCCTTCGGATTCTTCCGGGTTCGAGCTTCTCCCTCGCGAGGAATGTGGAAGGATTTGCTGTAAATAATGCTCCGGTTTATGGAAAATTAATTAATAAAAATGTTGCTCCTTTGAGGGACCAAGGTTGATGAAAAGCCGCAAAAGGAAACCCTACAAAGGAGAAAAAATATTTTGAAAGGGAATTTTCTTTGAACTTGCAGACTTTTACTGGCATTTTTGCAATTAGTTAATTGATCTTGTATTCATAAGATCGTTGGAAGTTAGAAAAATGTTTTTACTTTCAATTTACACATATTTCTTCTAGAGTAATGTAACAATTTAGGTACAGATTTCCAGGATTATGCACATTTATGGCACTGTTATTTGAAATAAACGGGACGCGCTAGATATTGCTAAACTTTTGATTCACTATGTATGCTCCGATGATGGGAATTGCTTTCCTTTAACTTAAAACGGTCTTTTACGCAAATTATTACAATGAATGCTCGTTTAATATGTAACCTGGTATTAGCCTTACAGACTTGTACAAACTCAAGTGATAGATGTAAGTTAAAATAGCGAAAGATTCTGGAACCTATAAATGTCTAATGATAAAAACCTAATGCAACACTGCAGTAGAAATGAGTAAGAGTTATATAATAAGGTACGGATAAAAAAGGCGGTAGATACTACTCATAATACGTTTCTTAAGCGCTGCCCTCGACCAATGAAAGTAAAGCGCGGTAAATATAAAACACTAAGATGGTTTCCATTAGATAACCTGTCAATGACTCTATCATTGGAACGACTACCACCACTTTCTTGATCAATTGGTGAGGCAAATTTGGAAATTTATAGAAAATTTGTAAAATCGTAAATAAAAGTTGTTTATTTCATTGTTAAAAGTTACCAAAACCACAGTCATGCGAGACGTCGTTAAACTCACTTAAACAAGACAAGTCCAATCTATAATTTTCAGCTACTTCCGGTATATAAAAAATAGAAAACATAGCCATGCAACCCATCATTACACTATATATTTTTATATGAAATTTTTGATAACTTTCGGTATGCAAAAAAGTGACGAGAGCGTAGTTCTGTGACTCCGCATTACATGCACCTTTCATGAAAATAGTCCTCATATCTCATTTTCAGTTACTTTCGGTATAAAAACTACCAGCCAACATGGATGGATCATATCGCCATCATTGAACTCATCTTAAAAGAATACCTGTGCTGTCTGCAATTATTGATAACTTTCGGTATGCAAAACATTGCCGAAAATATAGTTCTGTGCATTCTGTGCACTGCATCACAAATCATAAGTAGTCGCATTACATTTTAAGAGTGGGGTGGCACGAAAGAATTTCCAACTAAGACTAATCACTAATGCAATAAAAACATCGAAACAAGAAGAAGAAACGTGGCATGGTTACCAAGATTACAAGGTTACATAAAGATATCTAAAACTTTACCTCTCAAACATGCAAGGTCACCATTAGTCAACCAAAAGTTAACCTGTAGGTTACCTGTGTCACAAATTAGTTAATCATAGAGCAACCTTAAGGTATCTTCAAGGTCGCTAACAGGTTAACCATAAAAGATGTTCAAAAGCTAACTTTGAAAGTCAGCTTCTGATTAACCATGAAAGATGTCCAAAAGCTAACCTTCAAAGTCGACTTTCGGGCATCTTCCCAAGATACCCAAAAGTTGTGCTCTCTGGTTAACCGGTATACCATGCCAAGAAGGTTATCTTTGAAGGATAACCATATTGACGGTAAATAAGTGAACTGTGAAGCATAACTGAAAGTTAACTGCTTATTCTGTCAAAAAACACCTATTAAATGTATATGTAAAGGAAGTCTAGCTGCTATCCAGAGAATGCTACTGCGGTTTGAATTAAGTTGATCATTTTATTTCTTATATCAGTAAAGAAAAAATGCATTAGAAACAACTGATATTTATTGTTAGACAAATACTTTAAATACAACAAATTACGTACTCACAAAAAGTATCATTTTTAACCTTGATACCCAAGACAGTGTTTTTACTCCTACTTCTTAAGTCTTTCTGCGGGCTTCCGCACCCATACTTTCGTAGGGGATAAAATGTCCAGTTTTTTGGCACTGCAACTGAAAGTAAATAATAATTTGTTAATATAAATAACTGTTGGGAGATATATTGCTATGTTACACCCTTCAATATATCTAAATTCTTATTAATTATCATGCATAGAAGCCATATGTAGCTTTTCCTTATGATAATGGGTCACACACACACACACAAATTTGAAACGAGGCTATTCGTTTTCTTTCGGATGATCCTTCGGGATGTAATAAAGTGGAATTGCAGGTTTTTTCGTGTATCCTCCGGGATTTTTTTGCCTTGGTTTTTCTTTCTAGATGTTTTGTTGAAGCCTTGCAATGATTTTTTCTTGAATTTATGCTGTAATTTTATTTCAAAATTTAATTCAAAGAACGTTAGGATTTGTTGTTACGATTTAACAGATCAGGTTAAGTTTGTTACTTTTAACACATGTATGTGCTTATTTGCATTGTTTTATGTTGTATAAATGTGTATTGGCATAAGAGGCAGCCTTACGACGTTTTACCTCTAGCTTTAAAGATGTATTTGATTATTTATTTATAAAATACTTGAAATGTCATCGACGATTTATGAATTTGCTAGAAATATGGATTTTTAATGTTTAGAACTAGTATTTGTTGATGTGTTATGTTACTATTGGTGATGTAGTTGCCTTTTGTCATGTTTTCGTTAACAACAATACTGTATTTGTTTAAATATTTATGCCTTCAGCAAATTTTCTACATTTTTGATGATGCTTATGTAAATTTTGGATTTTTATAGTATTCCTAAGGGAAATTTTATGTGTAAAACGGTTGTAGTATGAGTCAGGGCATCTTTTAGTGTATAATTTGTGTGTAACAACTTTGTATTTATTTATTTATTTAGATTTGTTTGGTCTGTGACCTTGAAATTTTCTAAATTGCCTAAATTCTTGTTATTTGTGTGTGTGTACTGGATTAAAATGTAATTTATATGATAGTAGGGTGTGTGTAGATTAATTTGTGTATATTTGAATGTTTGTTTATTGTTAATTTGAGTATTTGTTATTAGTTTATAGTTTTTGCATATATGAGTTTGGTTAGGTTTATTTTTTTATGCATCGTGTGAGGTGTTGAAATTTTCCATTTTTTATGCAGATTCCAAATCTCATTTTAGTTTTTGCCTAGCATGGTGCATAAGAAAGTTATTTTAATTAATTTAAATTTCATGTAATTTGGTCCATTTTCATACTCGCCTCCTATTGGCTGAAATTTTGTGTTAACAAGTTTGATTGTTAGTATTTTGTTTTAGAATGCAAAGTTTTGTATTGTTTCCATGGAAACGTGCGTTTTTTGTTGCGAGCTTATATAAAGGGAATTTTGTAAAATGAGCGTCACTTACTCACTTATTAATTTCAATTGCTATTAGAACCTGTTACCTGCCATTTGTTAATTTTATAATTTATCGTCGAATTATTTAATTTCGTAATTGAATTTTGTGCTGTAACCTGTGTGTGTTTTATTATTGTCATCGTTTATCTCCAGTTGCATAAGTTAATAAATGCTTAATTGAGTTCAAGTGCTTTATTTATCCCAGTGCCACGAAAGATCACATTTACGGTCAAAAGTGAAACAAAGTTTATACTTACCCAATTGATTTGGTTCCATCAAGTGTTATATTCACCTGAATTAAACTATAAAGTGCTTCATCTGCTGATAATCCTTGATTATGAACAACAAATCAAGGAACAATAAGTCATGCAATCTCGTTGAAATCTTCACCTAACCTATAAAGTATTGAAAGATCATATTTGGAAGTACGATTGCTACAAAATTAACTATCAAAGGTAAAAGCTATCACTTACCTGTATCCTGTAACAGTTGGGAAAGTTCCTGTATTAATTGGGAGGCCATTCAAGTCCGGATTATGGAATTATAAGCAGTCTTGGGACATTGACTGGAAACAACAACGCAGATCGATGCCAGGCATACTAGACAAATTTTAAGTCAGGCCGGCGCCGCGGTAGTTTCATCTTGTATAAGAAAGATCCATCCCAAGGTTAGTTTATTTTGGCATAAAACGTGTTTCAGATTCATTTGATAACCAGATTATTTCATTGTATTTGTGTTCTTTGGACCTACATGCTTAATTTTCGAAAGATAATTGCAAAGGCGTTTATGTTTATTCCAAATTTAAGTTATTCTGTTGCTCTTATTAATTTAAATTTCGTTAATAAATTAATTCATTGTTATTCTTTAATTCCCTGTAATACGAGCCTGAACTTGCAACCCCAGTTTATTGCAACCTTTATTTTATTAAACCCTGAGATTTATTTTAACAATTTAATTATCATTTCATTTCAAAATTCATGCAGTTATATTTAATAGAGTCTCAATTCAGATTTTTGTTGTGTGTAGGTGATTACATTTTCATATTTAGCCCTCAGCAATTTATTGATAACTTTACAATTTATGTTTACATTAATAATCCCATATTTACGAGGGTGTCTCACAGCACATTCACTCTCACACTGTTAGATTTTAACATAAACAGCCTGTCTCACAGCAATATATATATATATATATATATATAGACTTGTTTAATGACGTATACGCACCCATTTACTATGTAAACTTTCAGTGTGGCACCCAAATTTTACACTGAGGCACCCACTTTGGGTGCCGTAGTGTTTTAACATAAAAATCACATTTTTGGTGTGTCTATGTCGTGAAACGCCTAGAAACGAATTTTTCTTCGGGTGCCAGTTTGACAGTATACACCGCACGATATACAATTTAGTTGAACCAGTCCTTCGGCAGGCGGCGCTGCAGTCAATATGTATATAATATAAATATATTTAGTCGACAAACAAGCTCCCGCCATACAACTAGTAGTTATGGCATCCAAAACGAGTCTTTTCAACGGCAACGCCGCTTTTGTGAATTGGATGTGTGTTTGCTTTGTTTTGCTGAGTAGGTGACTTACTGCTGATAATACTATCGCGCTTAGATTGCTACATTTTTACATTCCTAGTGGTTTTAATTTAAAAGATGGTAGTTTATCAGTATTTATACCGAAAATTTGATAGATTTTGTGTACTATCCGTCGTAAAAGATAAGCTAAGCTAGATGAGGGCCCATCTAATACAGTGCTGCGGATATTGTTCACCTTATTTATAAAAGCATTCATTTGGAATAATGGACACTTCCAGCGCCATTCTAAGATATTGGACCACTTACAGGCCCGGACTGGCCAGGTCGGCTGTTTGGCGATCGCTGAGGACCCCCGGCTCAGGGGCCCCCCAAAGGAATCCCCTAAACAAAATAAAAAAATACACTTAAAAGTTAAAAATTAGGCTCTGTCTTTACTAGGGTTGATTTTAAATTTGTAATTATGTCGCAATCGCGTGTACAATTAATGTTAAACAGTTGTATAAACACGCCCTCGGT
>JABXWE010029685.1:0-11417 GCA_014611495.1 Limonius californicus
GTCTAAAAGTCGAAAAATCGAACTTTTGTTTGTAACTCGAAAACAAAAGACGATAGCAAATTTTTGTTTCCGCCAGTGAATTTGTCTCAAAAAAAGAGATCGAGAACGTGCCTTCCATTTTTTTGTATCTCCTATAATTACCGAGTTACCCTATACAAACATCGAAATTTGCCCACCCTGTACATTATTACTCAAAATTATTAATAGAAGATTTTTCTTCGATGTTTCAGTTTTCTCCACTTACATCTCCACCCTCACCAGAAATTACTTCTTGCACGAGGCCATGTACTTTTTTAAAGTTGTCAAACTATCTAGGACATGCTGAAAATTATTAGGTTGATTTAACTTTGTTGCATATTCCAGAGCCTTTCCTTTTATTAAAGGACCGGAAATGAGCAACATTTTTACATGTGCTAATTTAATGCGCTGTGCTCCGTGAACGTCCTCTTAAACACAGGGTTTAAAACTTTTTCGGTGAATCTCCCTGTTCGCTTTGGCGTATACCAAATCGCGTTGCAATGTCCTTGTTTTTCTCGCCTTTGTCGATTTCATCTAAGACCTCCTACTTTTCACATAAACTTACACAATTTCTGTTGCCAGTGTCAACAACACCAAGAGATGCTCGTCTCCTCTCGAACTCTTAATGCAACCCAGCTTCGGGGTGAATTTGCTACTGCTACCGGAAGGCTGCAGTCTTCCATTTACTGCAAATTCTGAAAGGGCCCGCAGAATGTGGGCAGCTGATCATAGAAATTGACTGGGAACGACTGTTGCTTAGCGACAAGTCAAAATTCACTTTGCAACCAGCTAATAGGCGTGTTTCAATTTGGCATGAACCCGGAGCTCGAAATAATTCACAATTTGTGTGGGAACGGCCGCAATATGATGGGACACGTGTGATGGTATCGGCCGGGCAAGGAGTGGATACGGATCTTTATTTCATTCAGAAATGATTTATTACTACCGAAAGGTATTTGTATGAGATTCTGCTACCCACTGTTTTTCTGTACGCACCAGCAGTAGCAGAATAACGCTTGCTATGGATAATAATGTTAGTCCAAATAGAGCAAACATCGTAGAAAACCGGATTGATAAAATGGGAATCGACATAATAGATTGGCTAGCAAATTTCCCGGATGGTAATCCGATTGAACATGCACGAGATATATTAGGATAGTGTTGCTGCACGAAATATGTCATCACGTTCAATTCCGGAACTCCCAATTGCTCTCAGAGAGGAACGGCATACAGTTCCACAAGAACTATTTGATAATCGACTCAATCTATACCAATAAGATGTCAAGCCTCTTTAGCATTTTGTGGAGATCATATGCATTATACACTTCTATTTTTTGGAATACTTAATGACTCTAAAGTGTAAATATTAAAGATTTGGGTACTTATTCGTACACATTAGCTTTATAATTTATACCCTAGACGATTGCATTAAAATTTGCTAACACAAGTATAATGCGACAAGAAGCGTTCGGGTTCTTGTTTAAAAATGGCGAAGTTGAAACATAAAAGTATTTGTAACTGCTATGTTAACTGTCTGTTAATACTGACAATAGTGTTATGCCAGAAATCGTGTTGCATTTCGATCTTAAGTACAAGAAAGAATCAACCAGACCAAAATGCTGATAATTATAACACAAAATGTTTATCGCAATGCATTTATGCTTACAGCTTCAGTTCTTAAAAGGAGGTTTATTACGCTGATTTGATTTCCATTAAATGTATGATAAGACTTATTAAATCATACGTAAAACGAGTTTCCTGCTCCTTACTCAAATGAAATAGTATGTCACAGTGTGACAATATAACAATGAATCTTACATATTTAACTCAAAACTTGAATTGACACAAGTAGGGTGTGGATTTCTTATCAATTCGCAATGAAGAACATGAGAGAAAAACTGCTAGGGGAATCATGTGGTAAAAATGATACCAATAACAAAATTAACCTTTGCAGATGTTGTATTATTGACTTAACGAGAAAAATATCTGCTAGATAGTGTGACCATCTAGATTAACAGCAACAGATTAAAGCAATACAACATGAAAATAAACATTGCTTTAGCAAAGGTAATAATCATTGTGAGGATGCAAAACTCGAACAAGGTTTAGCTATCAGAAATGCCGAAACAACAGTAAGAGGAGACGGCCTTCTAGATCGAGAATTAGATAACAGAATAGTGAGAGCCATTCATGTATGGAATAGTTTAAATAAGTACGTTATTAAAAAAAGGTGAGTTATCTAAATACACAGAGGTGGAAGGCTATAATGCAATACATGCTTTTATGCAAATATACAGTGTGTCTCACTTCTCAACTTCACACCCCTGTATCTTCCTTACTATTTTTCCAGTCAATCAGATCACCTAGTTGATCGTACAATTATTGTACTGCCATTTAAAGCATTTTTTCTACAATTTTTGAATAAATTTACAGCAAACCAGTAGTCTACTACAATCAAAAATAAATGCAAAAAACTGAAAATATCTTCATTTTTAATAATTGTTAATACACTGCTCAACAAAATTAGGGAACACTTCCTTAGCCGTGCATAATTTTTCAAATTAAAGACAGACGCAAGTATCAACTTTAGTATATTTCAACATTACTTAACAAAATACAAACAACAAATATGCTCTAATTGAACGGTTTTCTTGAGTAACACCAAACTATTCAGAAGACTACCAAAATCGAAATGTGTTTTATCACTTAAAATGTAATGGGAATTCTGTTAACGCCCGAATACTAAGCTTTAGTAGCGCGTGTGCCCTCCATTAGCTTCAATAACAGCCTGGCAACGTCGAGGAATGCTGCGAATAAGACGTCTTAACATGTCTTGTGCTAAATTTCGCCATTCTTCTACAAGGGCCTCAGTCAACCACTGAAGAGTCTGAGGCGCAGCAGGAGGCTTCCTGATGCGCCTGTCGGGTAATTCCCAAACGTGTTCAATGGCATTTAACTCTGGACGCATGGCTGGCCACCCCATCACTTTGATTTCTTGTTCCTGGAGGAAATTTGTTGTTAAATTAGCGGTATGAGGTCTACAATTATCCTGTTGTAGGATGAAGCCATTGCCGAAGTTGGTCGCAAATGGCACAACATGCTCTTGAAGAATCGTCTCAACATAAATTTGTGCGTTGACGCTGGGAAACGACAACCAACTTTGTGCGACGTCTATACTAATGCCACCCCACACCATGATCAATCCAGCTCCAAATCGGTTCAGTTCCTGTATACACGCGATAGTGCATCGATTTCCAGGACATCTGCACACTCGTATACGACCATCGCAACGAGTTAGACAAAACTCCGACTCGTCTGTAAAAAGCACAGACCTCCAGTGTCGAAGTTGCCATTGCACATATTCGCGGGCAAAGTTTAGACAGCTAACTTTGTGATTCCTGTTCAAGCGAGGAGCTCGCACAGACCCGCAAGAAGTCATATTGACTTTTTTGAGTCGTCTTCTAACCGCCTTATCAGAAACTGTCACACCGGTGGCATTTCGGAGTAGATCTTGTAGTTCACGAGCAGTAGCAGTTCGTCGGCGAAGACAAGAATTATCAATATACCGGTCGTCCCGAGGGGTAGTTTTTCTTTCACGGCCTTGTCCAATTCTCCTAGAATATGTATCCGTTTCTTGATACCTATGCCAAGCTCGGCAGATAACAGATGGAGTCGATTGGAGCTGGTTTGCTACATATCGCATGGGTCGACCATCTTCAAGCAAACCAACAGCCCTCACGATTTCAATTTCACTTAAAAAACGCATTTTGGACCCAGAAGCATTGAAACAGTCAAAACTGACGGTTTTACTGTGTCCAATGACTAATTTGATGAGTTTCAGATGTTTGCTTGGTGGTCAAAAACCACTTTTTTTTTAGACTTTCTTTACATTTTGGGGTCTACGATGAAAACGAGCAAACGAATCACCGTAATTCTTTTTGCACTTTGTCAATCAAAGTCTAGAGAATAATATAACAAAAAAAGTCCTGCTTCCATCATTTGCTGGAAAACGTACAGGCGCTCAAAAAAGTGTTCCCCTAATTTTGTTGAGCAGTGTATTATAATCATAACTAGATTAAAATTCGATTGTTGTTTTAACAAACAGTGCCATGAAAAACAAAAAGCTTGTGCACAGTCAATTAAGTTGATGAACTTTTAAATAAGCGTCTTGTAAATTTAAAGGACATGTTAAATAAAGGCTGGAATACACCTAACCATTGTTGAGAAAGTAGAAATAGTGCGTTTGGTTGATGAGAACGTTCGTTGATTCGGAGAAGCAGCGTTGAAATTTAATCGAAGACACCCGCAAAAAAGAGATATTTTCAAAACAATTGCAGATACTAATAATTGTTTTAAAGATATTGTAAGTATTTCTAAATCAAGACTACAGTATGTAAATAATAGTAAAATTGATTCAGCTTTCGACGTAATTGTAATACAAGAAGTGCGTAATAACCCAAGACTTGGCTTTAGAAAAATAGCTAAACAAAGCAAAGTTTTATTAGATAACCTCGCTTTCACGGTTAACTGTAAAAGACAGTATTCGCAGAAAGTAAATGTTTGGTGTGGCATACTAACGATGGCATTATTGGCTCATTCTTCTCTCGTTTTTGAATTTCTTAACAGGGAACATAGAAGAGTTGCCAGTGTTGTTGAGAAAATTTGTACCTACAATTAGATGGTTCACCAATTAATAATACAATTGTTGTACGCAATTGGTTAAACCAAAATGTGCCTTTAATTGTTTGCCAGCCAGATCCGGATATAACGCCATTGGGCTTTTATTACTGGGGAAATTATTAAAACAAAAAGCATATAATGATATTATTCGAAACAGACCTCTGTATTAAAATTGTCCAAGCAGGCCGGAAATAATATAAGCACAACTGCGGTAAGTTCTTATTAATAACAGAAACCGGCTTGAAAAGTGTATAAGACTTGATAGGGGTTTATTGAAAAGGCCTACAATTTAATTTATTGAGATAATCTTGTTACTGAAATTTTTCTGTAAGAAAATAATAGTTATATGGACATGATGCACTTCATATTTATTTCATGAAAATTACAAAAACTAAAATTTTTTAATGACAATTTGGATTTGGGCAATTTTTGTGATTCTGGGCAACTTTTTTTAATACCTTTTTCGGATAAAACTAGGCATACTATGATTTTTTAAATGTTCGCATTTATTTTTGATCATGGTAATACAATTGACCAAAATTTTAAATCGATCGATAAACAAATAATGAACTTACGGGGGTGTGAAGGTGAGAAGTGAAACACTCTGTTGTAGAATAACTAAAAAACATTGCTAGCAATTGAAATTACATAACTATGAAATATGAAGCAAACGTAATAAGCAATGAAAAAGTGACACAATGCCACTAATGAAAAGTTTTAAACTGACTCCAGTAGGATAGTTTAGGCATATGACATAAATGAGGCTGACAAATAGCGAAAAATAGGATGGAAAATAAAAACTAAAAAGGAAGACGTAGAAAAAAATAGAAGATAAGAAAGAAAAGGACGAATAAAAATGCCTTAGGCAGAAAAGGAACAGGGTAAGAAATGAATATGGAATTGTTAATTCAATAACTAAATTGTATTATTGACAGTTACTTCTGTCTGCAAACATAATATAACAACTTTGTTGTATATATGTATTTCGTTAACTGTTGGTAGGTATAATAGCGCTTATCACAATTTAATGTATTTGTAGCAGATGTACATCGTGATATATCTCTGGAAGTACAATAAATATTTAACTCTTCTAGAAACCGTTTCTACAACATGAATGGAATCGTCATGACTCATAAGATCCTTCAGCATTTAACCCCTTAGGCTCTAACAAAGTAGGTGTTACCATTTAAAAATTTTTATTTGGGGTACCTCGGGCTTAGGGCGGTAAATGGCGAAAGTTACCTCATGAGTCATGTTGACTCCCCCTCCATGTAGTAGAGACGTTTCGATAAAAGTTCAATATCTAGTTTACTTCAAGAGATATAACACGTTGTAGGTTTTCAAAGTCACACCCTGTATATCTAATACACCACTACTAACATTTGGCTAGAAAACAGTTTACCCAGTTATATTACTTTCAAATGTAAATTGCAATTTCTGATTACCTTAATTTTTCAATCTGATAACAATGCATCTCTTCGCACGTTATACAAGAAGGTTAACATAAAGGTAGCAAGCGGTAAATCACAAACAAAATACACGGCTGTGTAAGAGGCCGTTCGTATATACGTTGTACAGGGTGGTGAATTTTTCGGTGCTCACCAGCGGTATATCGGAAATGGTACAAGAGGTCGGTTAAACTAGAGAAAATTTGCGAAGAAAATTATGATTTCAGCAAAATATTATTATCTTCCCTACCATTGACGTTATTTCAATGAAACTTGGTAATATAATATTTTTGACCCTTCTGGGTTGAATAACATTAACAAAATTTTTTGAGTCTTCTAGATTTCTACGATAATCAACTTTCTTATACACTCCTCAACAAAATTAGGGGAATACCTTTTTGAGCGCCTATAAGTTTTCCAGCAAATGATGGAAGTAAGATTTTTTCTTGTTATGTTATTCTCTAGACCTTTATTGAGAAAGTGCAAAAAGAATTACGGTGATTCCTTTGCTCGTTTTGATCGTAAACGCCAAAATGTAAAAAAAGTCTCAAAACAAAGTGGTTTTTAACCACAAAACAAACATCTGAAACTCGTAAAATTAGTCATTGGACATAGTAAAACCGTCAGTTTTGACTTTTTCAATGTTTCTGAGTCCAAAATGCGGTATTTAATGAAATTAAGTCGCGAGGACTGTTGCTTTTCTTGAAGATGGTCGATCTATGCGATATGTAGCAAACCAGCTTCAATCGACTCCATCTGTTATCTGCAGAGCTTGGCATAGGTACCAAGAAACGAGTAGATATTCCAGGGGAATTGGACAAGGCCGTGAAAGAAAAACTACCCCTCGGGACGACCGGTATATTGTTAATTCTTGTCTTCGCCGACGAGCTGCTACTTCTCGTGAGCTACAAAATATACTCCGAAATGCCACCAGTGTGACAATTTCCGATCAGACGGTTAGAAGACGACTCAAAGAAGTGAATACGACTTCCCGCAGACCTGTGCGAGCTCCTCGCTTGAGCAGGAAACACAAATTTAGCCGTCTAAACTTTGCCCGCGAACATGTGCAATGGCAACTTCGACACTGGAGGTCTGTGCTTTCTACAGACGAGTCGCGGTTTTGTCTAACTCGTGGCGATGGTCGTATACGAGTGTACAGATGTCGTGGAGAGCGATACACTGCCGCGTGTATACAGGAAGTGGACCGATTCGAAGCTGTTGAAATGATTCTTCAAGAGCATATTGTGCTATTTCCGGACAATTTCGGCGATGGCTTCATCCTACAACAGGATAACTGTAGAGTTCATACCGCTAATTTAACAACAAATTTCCTCCAGGAACAAGAAATCCAAGTGATGGGGTGGCCAGCCATGAGTCCAGACTTAAATGCCAACGAACACGTTTGGGATTTACCCGACAGACGCATTAGGAAGCGCCCTGCTGCACCTCAGACTCTGGGGTTGGCTGAGGCCCTTGTGGAAGAGTGGCGAAATTTTCCACAAGACATGTTAAGACGTTTTATTCGGAGCATGCCTCGACGTTGCCAGGCTGTTATTGAAGCTAATGGAGGCCACACGCGCTACTAAAGCTTGGTATTCAGGCGTTAACAGAATGTCCATTACATTTAAGTGATGAAACACATTTCGATTTTGGTAGTCTTCTCAATAGTTTAGTGTTACTCAAGAAAACCGTTTAATTAGAGCACATTTGTTGTTTGTATCTTGTTAAGTAATGTTGAAAGAACAATATACTAGAGTTGACTTTGTCTTTAATTTAAAAAATTATGCACGGGTAAATTAGTGTTCCCCTAATTTTATTGAGCAGTGTATCTCATGGCCGGCAATTTGGATGTTTATACCATTAGAATTGTGTAAATAATTTATGAAATCGCTAATGCCTTGAAAAGCTATTGAAACAATAATTACAGTGCTGTCATTTAAACTCTTTAAATACCTTAAACATTTTATTGGTCTAACGATAACGAAATATCAAATTCTATACACTGCGTATAGTGCTTGCTAGTGAAGAGTGTCCCTCGGAACGGAGCCAAAGGCATTTTCAATTGTAAAGCAAAGATATACGGTATTTTCTGTTGGGTTTGCATACATAACTTCTTTTACATTGCCCCACAGAAAGTAATCCATGGGGGTTAAGCATAGCCATCGTGGAGGCCAAACGTGCCAAGAATTTGGAGAACGTATATCTAAGAAGTCTCTAACAATGTGGGTGTTGTCAGCCCCAGCTCCATCTTGCTGATACCACTCAATATTTTGAAGTGTTACTAATAATAGTTGCAGTATTTAAGAAGTTTAAATGACAGTTAGGAATACAATTCGTCACTTAATTATTGTTTCAATTGTATTGTCAATGAAAATTGTCAAATTTCAACAAGTTGTTGGGAAGATATGGGTTATGTTAATTAGGTATTTGAAAAGTTAATGTTTTGCCTACCAAATGGCGTCATTCAACGCAGGGTGGCCAGACATATAAAGTTACCAAATTCTATTGAAATAGCGTTAATGATAGAGAAGATAATAATATTTTTCCGCTATCACAATTTTCAGTTTTTTCGTGACAAATTACAAAGGAATCTAAATATCCAGGATTTCTTATATTTTCAATTAATAAGGGTGACCAAACACATAAAGTTACCAAACTCTATTGAAATAGCGTTAATGATAGAGAAGATAATAATATTTTTCCGCTATCACAATTTTCAGTTTTTTCGTGACAAATCACGAAGGAGCCAAAATATCCAGGATTTCTTATATTTTTAATTAATAAAAAATTCACTGCCCTGTATATGTGCTTCTTCAAGAGTTTTTGATTGAATTATGTCATTTTCGTTCTTGAGTACTTTCGAGCTTTTAAAACATTTTTTAACGAAAAAATTTGCGAATCGCGCTATTTCTAAATCACCTCGATTTTTGTAATCATACGAACGCTCTCGTTGTCCTTAATTTGTATGGTCTTAAATCCCTGCGGATCCCTTAGGGCTTCCAAACACACTAAAATTAATTCACCTACCTAACAATACCCTACACAACAAACACAATTGTACCAATGTTATATCCAAGGCAGAAAAATGAACAACAACTCGCCCAAGTTTAAAATAAGGTTTACATTTTAAGCGAGGCGTAACTTTTTATCGGAACATCGCCACAACATACGTGTTCAAAAGAATCGCGAGTTCTCGAAAAGACTGCCCTGTTAAATTTTTTCCCATTTCTCACGCGAGGCGAGCTGAAGTGTGTCAGTAATCTGGAAGCCGTTTCAGCTACGTGCAAGAATTTAGCCCCATCAGAGATGAAAGAATCGGGTGAAAGATCTTCCTCGCTTATAGAAAAGCCGTTGCAAGAATTTGGCTTGCCGCATTGAAATGTCGTGAAAAATATGTTAGTTTGGTTTCAAATAAAACGAAAACCCGTCTTGATGTGCACGTGGGTATGATTGAAATCTTTTTAAAATAAAGCAAACCGTTTGCATACAAATTTGATGGATATAACTTACAGATTTTCTTTTAGGTGCTTTTAATACAGTTTGCCACGTTTGCAACAATCCTGTGGGACCTTATGATGGGATAAATAATATATGTCAGATTCGTAATACAAAAAATAAGAATTGGTTCATGCATACTTAGAATTATGGTTTGTTTAATAGTTGGTCGAAAAAAAACGATAAAAAGATTACTGCTTGATTGTACTCGATGGTTTAATTATAGTGCTATCAATTTTACATTATTGATGAAACAATTGCTTACAGGTTTTCAATTGGCTTATACGTTCTACTGCTTATACCGAAGAATTATTTATGCAACATTCCTTCTGCGAACAATTAAGTAAAAATATCTTGCAACATTGAGTAAGTCACACACCCACAGAAAGATAGCCATCCAGAGTGTTTCAGCTTAATGTTTAGAGTGGAATAATTTGAAATCGACTCTTCCAGGTTTTTTAAATTCAGAAGGTGTCAACCTTTTAATTAACGATTTACCTGGTTTGGCACACAATGTATGTACTTTTAGCAATTAGAACCAATGGATGAAATTCCGACACATTGGAGAATCAGGGCAACATAATGGCTTAATGAGAATTTTTCGAGAAGATGGATTGGTTGTGCAGGATCACTGTGTGTCTTACCAGTTCATCCGACTTAAATCCTCTAGACTACATTCTTTGGGAAGTCTTTAAAGATTAGTCTATTGGACTACAGTTTTAAATATAAAGGAATTAATTCCCAGACATATAGAACTGCCGCAACTGTAGTCGGCAATAATATGCTTCAAAATTTGGTAGAAGCATTATAAAATGTTCTGAAAATAAAGGTGCTCTTGTTGAATATTTATAATAAAAATTCTGAAATATAATGTTGCTCCTTTAAAACTCTCCTTTTCATTGCCGCTAAGATGTTATGGTCCCATGCCGTCTTCGGCCTTCTTCTTTCCTTCCTTCTTAGGGTCTCCATCACCATATTTTCTATCATCTACCACTACTCTTACATGCTCTTACTAAAGCAACTTCCTTTGTTCGATGAAATTGCTTACTGTGCTCTAAACCTCCATGCATACTCCTTGCATTCTAGACATTCCGCAACTTATTTTCCAAAAGTCCATCTCCATGGCGTTGAATCTTCTTTCCAACACCTTGTAAGCGACCCATACTTCATCACCCTGGATGCGAAACTGAACTGGACCCATACACTTGAATAACATCTCAAACAAAGCGAAAATGGCCCTTATGATGGACAGACGCATGTTTGGTAAAAAATGGGGACTGAAACCAAAGATGGTCCAATGGTACTACACTGCGGTAGTTAGACCCATGATAACTAAAGTTAAGCAAAAAACAAGCATCACAAAACTAACCAGGATACAGAGACTGACCTGTTTGTGTATATGTGGAGTCATGAGCTGCTTGCTTGCTTGCTTTGAAAGAGCGAGATCTAGGACGCGGTTTTCCAAGCATCTCATGAGCTGCACATCAACTGTATCTATGGAATACCTTCTGGGACTAATCCCTTTAGATATATATATATATATACATATATATATATATATATGCATACAAGGTAGGTAGTCACTTCCAAAGTAGATATACACCAAACGTTGTCACTTCATATATAACGTAGTGACTTCCATTTTCGGAAGTCACAACGTTTTCCTTGTTTTTTTACGAATTTCAAAACTACAGGGTACGTAATGCCTAAATACAAAAAATGTTGTGGAAGTGACTATGACCTCCCATATCTGCAGATCGGTCTTTTAGTTCAGCT
>JABXWE010029689.1:0-21931 GCA_014611495.1 Limonius californicus
TTGTTGCTAACAAGAAAACTAACACATTTCTTTACGATTTTGTTGCTAACAAGAAAACTAACACATTTCTTTACGATTTTTTCACAATGTAGTATGCTCTTTTCCATTAAGGATACGAAAAACTACATTACTAGGCTATTTTAATTTTAGGACCGCAGCTGCAGCAAACGTTTATGTATGTTGCTTGAAATAAAAGTTTAATATTATTTTTCCTTTTAACTTTCGGATGCATATTATGAAAATAATATTGGATAGGTAACGTAACCAAGCATTGTTGACAGTTAATCGTCAAAATTAGTCTATTAAAATATTTGTACCATACCTGCAATTAACATATGCCTTAAAATATATTTCTCTAATCTTGTTTTTATGTCAAAGTTTTGATGCATCTCCTGAAAATGACTTTTGAAATGTAACATTACCTTACTTTTTGATGTTTATTGCAACGACTTTGTATGAAGATTAATTTTAAGTTTTACGCAATAACTATCAATAATGATGATGGCACTGCCCCACATACATATGTATATAATACGGTGGTACATAATTGTCGAAGAGAAAAAATGGCTATTCAAAAGTAAAATAGGTATAGTTTAAAATTGCTTTGTAGTTGTTTCACTAGCTTTCACTCTCCTTCTTTGGTTCGTTTTTGTATTCACCAGGGATGAGCCTCACAGATGGAAAAAATGAAAGCTTACCTTCTGAGCCAACAGAGCTTTGACAACCTGATTAGCAACATCGTCTAAACAGCGTTCGTATTGTTTTCGAGACTCTTCAGCTTGTCGATGAAGTGCTACCGAATGTGCTTGCAAGACTCCTTCGCGAATTCCAGGTTCTGAATTTACTTGTTCTAGTTGTTGCCTTAAAGAAGTAATTTCTTGATTTAGCCTTGTTATAGTTGTTTGGTATTGTTGGCAACGACTCTGAAATAATGAGACAGCTGTAGTAAAATTTTAAAAAGTCAGTGAGCTAATATTTCTTTGAATACTGTGAACTGCCCTAGGATACAAATCAGTCATTCATTAACCAAAGAAGAAAAGATACCAGCGACATTAAATATTTTTTAATATGTATATACTACAAAAACATATTTCTAAACACTAAGTATATAAATTTGACATATACAGGGTGTTAATGAATTGCCCGGACAAACTTCTAAGGCTTAAAGTATACATGAAAACAAACATTTTTTGTTAATGAATGTATGGTCAAAAGTGTGTCCTTTCAGCTCCTCAAAGATTCTTTAAGAAGCGCCTAAATGTAGGCTACTCAATTTACTACCTACTATTTGTTTCCGTAACGACGGAAGAGGGCTTTATTTATCCTTTATTAATTTCAGTCGTTATGGAAACAAATAGCAGGTAGTAAATGAGTTGCCTACATTTAGGCGCTTCTTAAATAATCTTTGAGAAGCTCTATCCCTCTAACACTTTTGACCGTACATTTATTAAAAAAAATGTTTGTTTTCATGTATACTTTAAGCCTTAAAAATTTGTTCCTGCAATTCATTAACACCCTGTATATCGAACAAGTAAAATGCTGAAGTTTTCAGGGATTAGCCGGTTTACTCGAAGGATCTTTTTTGCTTGCTGTTTTGGTCGATTTATGCAATGTTAAATCTTGTTGAGCCATATGCCTGCTTTGGTGTAGCAGCGTTAAAATTACTTTCAGTCTATATGTCACTTTGGTTTTTTGATTGCGAATCATTAAATTTCTAAACGAATATTCCGTTTACCGCGTTTTGTAAATCAACCTTCTATTCGCCGACAAGAAAACTTCAATTTCTGTCTGTATTTGCGATTTCAATAGCTCCAAATTAACAATAGCTTTGCTATCTTGCGGATTCATGGTATATTACTATATTTTAATGATTCCAGAAGTAAAACGATAATAATATTATTGTACTTTAACAGTAGGACATTTTTGACAAGAATTTGATACGATTTATTATACCATGGCCGTTTAGGGAATTTTTAAAATTCAAGTTTTTGATTTGCGGAAAGTTAATTGAAGTTTTGCGATTACAAGGTAGACTTAAAACCTCGTAATTTCAGTAATCCCCACATCGCATAAGCAAATCGCTGATGGCAGGAAGCATTACTCAATAATTATTAATTAACACTAATCCTCCGAACACGTATAGTGGTAAAACCAGTGGCTGTTACGTTTAAGTGGTTATTGTTGTGAACTTCCAGAACTGTACATATTAAGCATTAAATAAAATACCAAAAAGTTTCGAAAGGATCTATTGGTGTAGGTTCTAAAAATGTTGTGGATATATCAAATAGTTAGTGTGGTGTTGAGTCGTTTTAGGAAGAAATATATATTTTACAAAATTTGAAAAACTTGATTTTTATTATGTGCGTTCGTGCATTTATTTGTTTAAAACAATAGTGCATAATCATAACAGAAGAATATACTTTTATGCATTGTTATATTAAAAAACTGCTAGTTTTTGGTTGTCTAGACTGTTTGATGTGTGTATACTCTCCTTCTTCTTTTTCATATCCCATTTATGCCTTACGGCGGTGGGTGCTTGATCCATCTCCTGTAGTTGTTTCTTTGCCTCGCCAATATCCCGACTTCCTGGATGGTTTTCCCTCGTTTCCTTGCCAGCTCCCTGATGTTATCCTCCCATGTAATTCGGGGTCTCCCTCTTTTCCTTTGTCCTTCAGGCTTCATTTCAAATACTTTTTGGTGGTATGCGTCAGCTCTCATACGAATAATAAGGTGTCCATACCATCTGAGTTGTTTCTTTTCTATTTCCTCTACTATTTGTTTTTGGTCTAGTTTTTCCTTTACACTTCTGTTTCTGACTCGGTCTCTTCTAGTCTTGCTTATCGCTTTCCTTGGATACTTCAGATGACGTTATTTTGGATCTAACTTTATCTACCAATGCCCATGATTCTGTCCCATACAGTAGTGTAGGTGTATATACTGTTTTACATAGATGCATTTTTGCTTTGACACTAAGTTCTTTTTTGACTATTGGGGTGTTAATTATTTGATAATAAATTTTATTTGCCTTGTTTATCCTGTGTCTGTCTGACTTCTTTTATTTTTCCATCTTTGTTAATGATCGTCCCTAGATATTCCATTTGATCCACATACCCCAGTCGTTTGTAACGTGTGATTTCTGACGCATAGTGTATATTAGGAGTGTTTCCCATTGCAGCGTATTATACGACCTACTTCGGGCTTCGATTCAAAAACTTGTTCTCATTTTTACGTTCTGCGCATCGATCGGGGATTTTTGATTTTGAGACCGCAGTCAAGTGAACGGGAGAACGCTTTCAACTTTCAAGAAGTGCAGACTTGAATTTTTAATTAAGGTCGTTACGACTCGGATGATATTCCAATTTGTGAATTTTCAAGTTTTAGGGGAAGTTTAAACACGGTAGTGTGGTAGTAAATTGTTCCCAAGGAGTAATCCTAATTTAGTGCACTGAGGAGAGTTTTTCTTCTGCCAAATCAACATCTTATGGTAAGATTAGAAGGTCCTTATTACACTTGTTTTCTTTTCTAAGACAGTTGAATTAATTTAGGCATTAAACAGTAGCCGGAAGAGTGGCATCTTGTGGCATTAAACAGTAGCCGGAAGAGTGGGAAAACAACCGGATACTGATCGAATTTATAACAACGGGGAAATTCCGAGATTCCAGGCTTTAAATTCCAGTGCAGCAGATGGGCGTACAGCGAGTCCGTCGGGGTAAAGAAATCCTGCGCTCAAGGTCTGTTAGTATACTTTTTACCTTACCTGCGTTGGGTGATAAGTTCACGGAATTTCGAGTACTAGACAAAAACGAATCTACAAGTCGTTTAATTGCGTAGCCATATTTATAGTGAAATAAAATAAATATTCGACAAAATTTTTGCATTTAGTTAAATATTTTAATTATAAACACTCTTGTTCAGATTTAATTCGCTTTGTATTTGAGAACTTGTTAAATGGTCTGCAGGGTACGAGATATTTTTTTCTGATTCCAAGTTCATACAAAAAGGGGCGTAAATTTTATAATTATCCGTGCGTATATGCCATTTATTTTGGGTAATTAATCTAGTTTTGTGTATGCGAGGCCTTGAATAGTCGATTCTAGACGTGAAATTAGTGGTTTGTGTAACATTTTTGAAGTGGATTAACGCTTCTACTTAATACTGATCTACGCATTATTGTTTTCCCTAGAGATTTTGGGTTCTGCTCTGGATTAAAAAGTTAAATCAGAGAAATAACGTACTGTGGTCCGTTCATTTTGGTTAATGAATGTGAATTTATATACATATAAATACTTGGGATTTTTTTTGTATCGTGTATGCTTCATACATATATACGTTTGTATTGAGTAGTTATTTATTTTTTTGACCATTATATTGGGAATTCTGTCAATCATAACTGTGTTTTATTCTGTCTTGGAGAATAAGTTTAATATTATAAAGCAAGGTAAGTTCGCATCCAGGAAGATTCCTGTTTATCCAAAGTCATCTTCAGGAAGGAAGGGGTTTTTTTTTAACAGGAGGCGCCTAGGCTTACATCGAACCACCCTTCTTCGAATGTAGCTAGTCGAACCCTTGTCCTTGATACCGGGACCTTGCTTAGAAATTGATATTTCACTTTTGTTTGCATAAAACCATTTTTGTTGTCGCCGCCATATAAGTAGCGTCACACGTTTGCTTTCTGTTTGGATGCCCATTCTTGCTATTTGTTCTTCCCTAGTGATATGCATTATTTTGCTTTTATTGATATTGATCTCCATCCCCTTTCCTTCTAGGTTTCTTTTCCAAATGTTTACATTATTCTGAAGTTGACGCGTGTAGCCGGCTATGAGTAGAATGTCGTCTGCATATATCAGGTCCTGGATCAATTAATTGCGTTAAACTGTGATATCCTAGTCTTGTTCTTCTAGTTTCATTTTTCCATTTTTTTGCTATGGTGTTCATGTATACTATGAAAAGTAGCGGACTAGGATTGTCGCCCTGTTTCACTCCCTTACCCATCTGGAACTTTTCTGACTCACGTCCATTGAGCCTTACTACTCCCACTACATTTTTGTTAATGCTTATAATTATTCTATTAATTTTGGCCTGGTTTGTAATTCTTCTAGTGCTTTGCATATATGTTTTCGTGGTACCTGGTCGAAGGCAGCTTTAAGATCTAGGATTTCTCCATTTTTGTCTATTTTCTACTATGTTTCGGATCGTAAAAATGTGGTGCTGGGTTTGTCTGCCAGGACGGAAAGCCGCTTGTTCATCTTCCACTTTGTCCTCGATTTCGTTTCTTAATCTTTCTTAATCGTTTCGTTTGTCGTTTTCTTATCTGTACCTACCCTTCTGTTAGATTTAGCGAAGAATTAATTATTTATATTTGTGATTTTGTAGTTATTATTTGAGTAATCACAATCTACTACAAGCGGTTGTAACTGGAAATGCCCACTGCTGGAAGTGACGAAGTTTAAGGACTAAAGTTGTAAAAAATCGAAGGTACAACGACTTCTATTTTAAAAAATTGTTAACCAGATCTTTAAATATTAATAACAAATTAAAGAAAAACATATAAACAAATTGAATATGTTAGATTCTAAAGTTTATGTGTGTTCAAACAGATATTTACAAATGTTATAGATATCGACACAATCACGAATAAACCTACTTCTTCTATTTCAAGCCATAAATTACTTTATAATTAAATTCTTGTTAATAACACACAAACTGAATATTCTCTATCACCACTACATTTTTCATCTATGAAATGTGGATAAATAAATCGATTTTCAGTTGCGTAATTTCTCATCGACTCCTACACCCTTAAGAGTACAACTGCACATATTAAAAAAAGTGAAATTAATATTTTTTGTGAAGTAATACTTTAAATGCATGTTAATTTATGCAATGAAGTATGTTAAAATCTTCAAGCTTAATCCACCCCTGTCCAGTTATTGATAAAGCGATGTCATTCAAACATTCAGGATTAATTTGTGTCTTGAACATGTTCGCGATACGCTTAATGTGTTTTAAAATTGTAATAAAAGCTGCAAGGCCGCAGTTATCAATTAACAGCGTTATGCACTAAAAGCAGCCCTTGTTGATGAATCACGAATATTAATAATCATTAAGTTCAGTTCAAACTGTCAAGGGGGTATAATGATCCCGCATTCAGCCGCTCGATGCTCACTAAAAGTAATTATAGCTGCATTATCTCTCGTTTCTTAAACCCGAACCTCTCTCATTATTGCTACTGCTTTTTATTGAAATTTGCTTCATCACTTATTTTTTATTCGTGGCTAGGTTGAAAGTCAAATTGTATTTCTTTATGGTGGCTTTGCTCTTAGGCAACGATTCAAGGCGAAGCAATTTTTTTTGGAGGTTCTCGATCATTCACTACGAATCTTGAACAGGTAAATCGTAAGTACTTCGTTACTTTACTGTATAAGTATAATGGAACAAAGAATTAGGAAAATTTCCATCTATTCCACCTGTAATAAAATTACTGTGGTAATTATTTAGGACAACAGATTTAGACAGAAAATTTGTTCCTGTTTTAATGGCCTCTATGAAATTATAAGATTTCAATCAGAATAGGTTTAAATGGGGACTGGGGGTCTGTATGGAAGAGGTTGCAGTTGACTGCAAATCGGGAAAATGTTTTGAAATTGACATAAAAAACTTAAAATGAAGATCTATTTCTAAAAATTAGGTCAATAACACGCTCCACTTGTCGCCTTAAACAAAGGACAAAAGTGTGTAAATGAGTTTAGATTTTAGATGACGTCTTGCATTTTATGAGAAACGTGTCTTTTTTAAAAAGGTCGACCTTCCCTTGATTGTTTGATTATGCAACCTCCCCAACAGGATTTGGATGCATCGCTACGTTAGGCTCAATTCAACACCGTTTTCAAAGGATATGTTGTATAAGATGTGCATTAAACCCTAAATCTAAATCTACACATTATAGTACAATAGCTATTTTAGAATCTTCCTCCTCTTCAACCAACGTTAGTATTAGCAATTACGATTTTACAAATCTGTACGTGGTATAAAGATTTTGAAGTGGTCGCTCAGTTGGTAGAGCGCTCAGTTTATGAGCAAAACGTCGATTCGGGCTTGGGTTGACTCCCCACATGTCTATGCAGCGTAGCAAAATCTTGTGCTGCAACATATCGCACACAATTCTCCAATTCGGTTAGCAACCATACGATTTTAGTGCCAAAAACCCTTTCTGGAATTTCTGTCGTTCGGGTTCAATGTTAAACTGTAGGTCCCTAGCGTTTCTACCTTAGCGCCAAGGAGAAACACGTGGCAGAGAAGAGGCCGGTGCCCAACAGTGGGACGAAAAAAGACTGGTTATATTGATATAAAAAATAGAACAATTAACGATAGACAACCGTTGGCATGTAAAACAGTATAGTTATCTGAGTTTAGACCTCATTCGAAGCATTTGCTAGCTAACTAAGCTAACAGAAATGATTTGAAAATAATACTTTGAAACTTATATAAACGAGAATAAATTTCAGAATAAATGGGTCTACATTAGCGACTTTTCCTTGAACTGCAAAACATGTATGACACGAACCAGAATTTTGTGAAAAGTTCTGCCTGTGAGCATGCGTAAATAGGTCAAAATTACTTTAACATCTATGAGAAAACTGTCAAAATAATCATCTGAGTGTGGAGAATGTAGAATTCTATCAAGGTTTTATAATATTAGGTTGATGCATAACTTAGTAGCGAAAGCGCGGTTAGCGTCGGTAAGGTGGCGTAAATACGTGGTAAAATATTTACCTCTTTGCCGTCTGTGATCACTGTCTAAAAAATGTTGCATGCTGAATTCCTTTCGACTTGATACAAAATTTTGTAAACACACTTTGTACAAAATTCTGCGTCGTGTCATAGTAGTCTCAGTATGAAAACTTCATGGAGAAACAGGGTTAAGCTATAATGCAGTTTTTTCCAATATCCTAATTGATTGATTATCTCTTCTACGACTTTGTAAAAAATGGCGAGTCATCTATAATCAATTATTCCCGATTTCTCGGTTCACAACCCAACCCCATAATAAATTCGTATTTAAGTAAATCTCTTCATAAGTTTGCAGCAGAATATTATTTCCAACAATTTTTTTCTTCTTTGTAAAAAGGTGAAATAATTAATTAATAATACTATATATACTATATATAATTAATTAAAAATTAATTCCAAATATGTCGTAAGAGATTTTACCGTGTTTTTGCACTACTTTTACTTATCACCAGCTCTTATGAATTTTTCGATAATTTTTTCGCCTTATTTCAAATTGTGTATGTCTGCTAGTTTAAAAAAAAAGCAAGTACTAAGATTGTCTATTAACATAGCTATGGTGACAATAGAAAATGAATATTAGGTAGTAAGGAAGATAGGAACATTATGAAAGAATGAAAATGTAGTGAATGTAGCTGTACAAGTGACACTCATATTAATACTTAGAAAGAGACATTATTGTTGTGGCATAACGTATAGAGTTTAAGTAGTATATGAGCGCGTGATGCATTGATTTTCAGAAAAATGAAAAGCAACATAAGCGAAAAAAAAAATTAAAATTATATTCATCAATATCCAACGAACAAAAGCAACAATCTCGTACTATCAACAACCCAATGCCAATCCTAAACCAAAATCAATCTCCCAATCTCCCCAACGACCTACTGGAGTTAAAAAACATGATGAAGGGCTTATTTGAACAAACAGGCACCATGCTAAACCTTCTTACATCTGTGCTCTCTAAACTCAAATAATGGATAACTTATTACAAATCGCTTTATAGAATGCAAATGGGCTCTCACAACACGTAGAGGAACTAAAAGTATTCGTTTCTAACTACAACATCGATATTATACTCATATCTGAAACCTATTTTACGGAGCGAAGTCACCTTAAAATCCCAAACTACTCCCTTTACTCCACTAGTCATCCAAATAGCACCGCACGAGGTGGATCAGCAGTAATAAAAATTCAATAAAACACCACCAAATAAGAAAACACTTTCTCCAAGCCACAAATGTAGCCATAGAATACTACTCAGGTCTTCTAACAATCTCGGCTGTCTACTTTCCTCCCAAACACAGAGTAATACAAGAACATTATGAAAATTACTTTAACACCTTAGGGCGAAGATTCATTGCTGGTAGGGATTATAACGCCAGGCACAACGACTGGGATTCCAGGCTTACTATGCCTAAATGGCGTGAACTACTCAAAACTATAGAGAAAAACCACCTGAAATATCTATCCACGGGACAGCCCACGTACTGGCCAACAGATAGAAACAAAATACCCGACCTCGTAGACTTCGGTATTACAAAAGGCATCCCTCAAGACTGTGCTACAGCAAAATCATGCTTTGATTTATCTTCTGACCACTCTCCAGTTTTAATCACTTTATCCGCAAAAGCAATAAGCACAAGTAAACAACCGAGTATAAGTGATTAAAAAACAAACTGGGACGAATTTAGACGAATGGTCGACAATAATCTACCGTTAAATGTTTCCCTTAAAACGGAAGAAGACACTGAAACAGCTGTCAAACTATTCAATGACACAGTGCACCAGGCGAGCTGGAACGCAACGCCTGAACCAGTTGAACCTAACTTAACCTACAATTGCCCCCCACCAATCCAACAAAAAATTCTGGAAAAAAGAAGGCTTAGAAAACAATGGCAGAGACTGAGAACGGCTGCAAGCGAAAGACTGCTCAATGCTAAGACCCAAGAACTAAAAGAGCTCCTTAGCAACAACAAAAATGAATGTATTCAAACCTTACTGACTTACACCTACCGAAGATACTGATTACTCTTTATGGAGAACGAATAAAAAGATTAAACAGGTCATAAAAGCCTCACCACCAAGCAGGATCAGTCAAGGAACCTGGGCTAGAAGTAATGAGAAGTGTTTTTGCAAAGCATCTCTTCGAAGTTTTCCAACCACACCCATCAGAAAATGAACTGGAAGAATAGTAAGAACTAATACAGATACTTGAAACCTCTTACCAACTTGAGTCACCAGTCCCACGCATCAAACTCGCCGAAGTTCAAAGCGTTGTTAAAACACTACACCCCAAGAAAGCACCACGACCTGATTACTGGGGAAATTCTTAAAAAATTGCCCACCAGGGAATAAAATATCTATTTTAGCAATCCTGTACATTGGGTACTTTCTAAGTCAGGGGAAGGTAGCACAAATCGTTCTAATCCCAAAACCAGGGAAATCTCCAAATCAGGTAAAATCGTATCGATCGATAAGCCTACTACCCATAACCTCTAAAGTGATTGAAAAAATTGTACAAACTAAACTCTCTACAATCCCTGAGAATAACGAAAATATACCCAATCAGCAGTTCGGTTTTAGACCAATGCACTCCACGATAGAGAAAATTCACCAAGTTGTTGATAAAATCATCGAAGTATTTGAAAACAAACAATACTGCTCCGCAGCATTTCTTGACATTACGCAGGCTTTTGATAAGATGTGGCATGCTGGACTGTTAGCTAAGTTACGATTAATCCTCTCCTTGAACTATTTCCTCCTACTTAAATCATACCTGCAAAACCGACACTTCCTACTAAAAGTTGGCACTGAACTAACTGAACTCTATGCGATGAATGCTGGAGTACGCAAGGCAGTGTCCTTGGGCCTTTGCTATACTTAATATACACGGCCGACCTTCCGACTACACTAGAAGTTCGTTCTAGTAGCAACATTTGCGGAAGATACAGCGGTTCTAGCCGCTGATAATAATCCTGTTGTAGCCACACAAAATCTACAAACAATCTTAACTTCAATACAATCTTGGCTAAAAAAGTGGAGAATTAAAGTTAATGAAACTAAATCTGCACGTATAATGTTCACCACACGACATGAAACTTGCCCTCCTGTGTATCTAAACCACACTCAACTACCACAACAGGAAGAAGTAAATCCTGGACTCCACCTGGACAGGAGACGCACCTGGCGAAAGCACCTATTTACAAAGACGAAACAATTAGGTCTGGTACACCAAAATTAACTGGCTACTTGGTCGAAACTCAAAACTTACCCTGAACAACAAACTCCTTGTTAATAAAGCCATAATTAAACCGATTTGGCGCTATGGAATCCAACTCTGGGGTACCGCTTCCAACTCCAGTATAGAGATACTTGAACGCTTCCAGTCAAAAGTGCTACGTATGATTGTAAACGCACCCTGGTACGTGACAAACGCGGTTATTCGGAATGATCTCCAAATCCCAACAGTCAAGGAAGAAATAGGCAACAGCAAGCAATCTCGAACCCGACTCAGCATACACCCAAACGATTTGGCAACAAACCTTATGAACCAGCCAAGAAACAATAAGACTTCTGCGATATACAGCCAATGAATTACCAAACAGATTTTGATTACTTTTAAGTTAAGTTAGTTTTAGAATTAAGGTTTAGTTTTAAGCATATTATCCTTAGGTTACTCAAGGTCTAGAAAAACTACTTACTATATGAAGATGGCTATTGAGCACTCTTCGACATGTTGTATATAATTTATCATATAATTTACTGAGTGTAAAACTACAGATTGCAAATAAAGGATACTAAAAAAAAACCTGATGGTTGGCATCACTGTTTGTCAACCTATTGCTAGTTGAAGTTTGACACTTTTATATATCGATTGTAACGTGAGCGATATCTACGAAATTCGATTTTTATTCGTGTTTTTGGTTTGCATTTACTTTGATCTTTAAATTTTCTTGTAAGTTCATTACAAACCCCAGAGGTAATGAGCATTTCCTAAAAAATATCTAGCGAAAAAGTATGGATGAATTCTTGCATCGAAGCGGAAGACATAACCCATAACATCATTTTGGAATTTCAGTTTTCAATCATAAATCTTTCCTTTTCCTAACGTTTTTCGAGTAAATATTCCTAGATTGCACTAGTTTCGATTTCAGCAGTAGAAATGTATGTCATTTTCTTTCGGGATTAATATAAAGTTGAACTTATGTAACATATTTTCTTGTAAGACGAATTCCCCCCGCTGAAATTGATATAATTTTCGTTAAATTAACGTTAAAAATGTATGTACCGTACTAACCGCTTCATTCTGTTTGACAATTGGCTGTTGGTAATAAAGCTTATAATCTATTCACGATTGATTTGCCATCAAACAGGCTGTAGAAATCTGGGGGAATGTGTGGTATCATTGAAATTTGTCAATTAATTAAGTTGGGTTATGCTAGTTTTTCTTGATGGAGGTTATGTTTTTTGAAAGCAGGCAATGTTGCCAGTGGAGCTTGTTTGTTCATTTAACGTCCGCCTATTGCTGCTCAATATTGGTTTATATAATACTTAGATATAATAATGATTTCATTATAAATTAAATAATAACTATAATTTAAATGTTGTCGTAACACATTCCAAATAATATTGCTGTTCTTTTTACACGAGAATTCTGAACTCTAATCGTATATATATACAGAGCATATTCCACGCCATTCTTTGTTGTCCTATATTTAGGTCTTGCAGCAAATTGCCGCTCATGTTTCAAATTGATATTATGGTAGTCCAGTGGTTGACTGTTTGTCTCTGGTGCTAAGAACCCAAGTTCGTATTCCACTGTGGTCAGTGTTTTTCTCGGGCGAGATAAAAACTGTAAAACACTCATTCACAATTTAGATGCCAAAAGAATATCCCCTACCCTACTCCACCTTCATGCTATCACTAGAAGTATCTGAATCATCGGCACCCTCCGATTCTGAATCAGATTCCCCAATTGAAATAATGAAAGGAGGAATATTTTCAAACGATAGATTTCCCATACGTTTTGTCCAGTCCTCCGAAATAAGTTTTTCACAATGCTCACAGAAATTTTGCCACTTGTCGGGGATACATTTTGAAAGAGCCTTACGCCATAAATTTGTAAACTTGTCTTTCGATTTTGGCTGCGAATTTATGTGCTTATTGTAATAGGTCTTACAAAACCCCCACGCCATTTCAATTGGGTTGTATTGACAATGGTATGGAGGCAATCGAAGAACCTCATAGTTGCGCTTTTTAAAAATTTCGTCAGTTACGTATCTTTTATTTCCGCCTGCTGTAAAAGGTTTAATTAACTCCCAAAGTTTTTTCTTAGTAATTTTGCCCTGAATTTCGACATTGTGGTGGTTAACCAACCATTCCTGCAATACACCTTTTTTGCAAGAAAATGTGGGCGGCTTGTCAAACTGCACTGAATTATAAGGTGCGTTGTCCATAACCACGACAAATTTTCCTTGCAACTTGTCCAAAGCAGGAATCAGCTGATTAACCAACCAATTTTGAAAAATTTCCCCATTCATAGTTTTATGATAGTCCCTGTCGTTGTTCTTTGAGTCTAGTATCATGTCGCACCCTCCCAAAAAGCCTAAATTACATCCCGCATTCAAAATCGTGAACCTCTTCCCCTCACTTTTAATTTTGGCTGGGTTACTTTTAAGATCGGTTTCGTGTACCCATTGACGACTCGCGGATCCAATTTGATAGACCCACATTTCGTCTAGGTACACGAATGTCACATTTTCACTAGAATTTTGATATTGGAGAAATTGTTTCAAAAATTTAATTTTGGACGCAACGACGTGTTTTTTCACATAAAATTGTGCGTCCATTCACCATTTTGTGTTTGTAACCCATTGATTTAATAATTTTGAATAAAGTAGTCCTGCCCCCTTTGTATTCCAAATTTTCGCGAGAGTCAGCCAAGAGTTTGTCGAGAGTAAAATGTTCATTCTTCAGATGATACTGCCAAATTTGTCGTTGCAAATCTTTTCTAAACGTGTAATTTAAGAAAACGTCCGTCTTAGCGCCTATACTACAAATGGATCATTTCAAAACGTCCTGTCCTTGTGATAAAATGTCCCTTATAGAACGCTCAGACACCTACAATTATAAGTAATTTGCAATTTCATATTTAAGAAATAATACATGCTTACCCCAAATATATCAATTAATCGATTTATAATCGTAAATCGTGTAAAGTCTGGCCTATCTATTTTACAATGGTTGAAAGCTTTCGCATTTTGCAGTTTAATCACTTTGTTAATAACTTTCACCATTCTGACAATTAAGAAGGTATAATATATTATGTGTTTTATTAATTCTAAACTTACTAGATTATTTTAGAAAAATATGGGACTCTAGAGCTGGCAACAGGGAAATTTCATTTTGACATTGCTAGAAATCAATCAAATAATATTTAAGAGACAACTTAAGGAAAAAAAAAACAGCCTGCTGGATGGCAAATCAATCGTGAATACTGTATACGGTTTATCGACCGTAGTTTGTGCCCACTTCCACAGTCTACCATAATTTTCTTTTTTCGATCGCGCGGCGGTACTTTTCTGTGAATGTAAAATTGAAAATGTTTAAAATATAAGATAGTACTAGAGATATATTTCGCTTATTTTTTATAGTTTTGCGGTCAGGGCTGGGTTTCATAATTTCTCTGCTCTCCTTCTTTGGAATCTAATTGTAAAAAGTAATATGTATCATAAAAGAAGAGGAAACGTTCCTTATTTGGTTTAGAATTATACCAATTTTCCAAACGGGTTTATAGCAGTTACAAAAGTGAAATTGTAAGCTAATACCGCTCAATTTGCAAGCCCGGTGTAGAATATCGAGCAACACGATAAACTTTACTAATTTCAGTTTAAATTGTAAATTGCTTACAAGTTGGTAACTTAGTGCGGTTTCAGCGTAGCGGTTTGTGATAACCAGAGTTACTAATGTGCATGTTAATCTAACCAATTATCGCAGCATCGGGCGATATCTTCTTACTTGGGTGCTCTCTGTTACGTAATATGACATTCAATTCTCTTTGCTGGGACATAAACCCCGTGATATGAAGTGTAAAATGGCTTTCTGCCACGAATTTGCTAGAAACACGGAAATGGAAACTTCAGGACAGGCAGTTTTGATGACTATTATTAATTAAAGGGTCACATCCCTGTGCACACAACGCAGATGATTATTATATTATTTCAGCCGGGATCCTTCCCAGAGAACTGTAAATGATAATTTAATTTTAACCACTTGAAGTGGGAAACTTCACTGAAACCTACCATCGCTACAGCGGAAAGTCCGTAACAAACAGCTCGTTAACTGTTCACCTGAAGATGACCTAACCCCGACGAAACGCATTCCACAACCGAGCTAGCCTGTAAAATTTTCACTTCTAACTTTTTCTGTGGAATTCGTCCACTTGCAACACCCTTCCGAATTTTCCCTTATCTGTGTTTTGACATACTTTACCACATGGCATGTGATGGGCATGTCGTAAAGCCTGACTCACATGCTTATGTAACTGCCGCAGTTCTGATAGGGGTGGTCGGGCAAATGTACAGTTGTTACGAGGGTGAAACAGATTAGCAACTAAACACCGAAGGGAGACTTTACAATCCCTTGATATTGATCCATCCGTGCGGTTATTTACGGAAATTTACCTAAATCATCGTGTACAGAGCTTATATAAAGAAACACGAACATGGCTGCGATATGGTCATTCTAGTCGAAACTTTATCGGGTAAACCTTTGTAAATCAGGAAAACTCGTATATTAATAGGTATCTACTACATCATTATAAGAAAATCGAATATACACGGTGGGCCACATAAAGTCGAGCTGTAACTTAATTTGAATTGTAAGTAACATGTTTTATATGCAAATAACGAGGAAACGGATTTTTTTGCTTATTTTTGGCGAACGTTACGGAAACGTGGCTGCTTCCCCTAATTTATATACTAGACGCTATCCAACTAGAAGACCACCGCTTGAACAAACTATTTAGACGCCTTGAAACTGCTTTTAAAACAAAGGTAAATTTGATAATTCCAGGAGATGTAGACCCAGAACGACTGCGAACATGGAAAATGAACTGGCAGTGATAGAGGCAATGAATGAGAATTCTGAAAGCAAAAGTTGGATATTAGTAGAACTTCAGTTAGAAAAATTCTGAAAGCAAAGGTATTTCATCCATACGACCTTAGTTAGGGGCACGAACTGCATGAAAATGACCTTTAGAGAACATTGCAATTCTGTAATTTCTTTCAAAAACAATTTCCTTTGGATTCATTTTTATAAACTGTGTATTGTTTGGCGATTCAAACATGGCGAAGGTGAATAGGCAGAACTCGCACTATTACGTCCAAGAAAATCCGCATTGAATACGTATTAACTATTTTCAAATAGTTATTTGTTTGGTGTGGCATAGTAAGTAATCATAGTATAGAGCCACACTATTTCCAAGATAAATTAACTACACAACGTTACTTATTAGATTTCCTTCAAATAGTTTATTCGGGTTGGAAGATGTACAACTCAACATACGACAAAAACTTCGGTTCCAACATATAAAATATAACATATATAATAGCTGTCCTTCTCGCTGCAGTTGGATTGGTAGGAATTACTGAAATAATGTATTTTGAGGAAATGGGATTGGAAGTGGAGCTGTGTATTCATGGCCACCAATAAGTTACGATATCTCTTCATTAGACTTTTATTTGGAGTACGATTATAGAAATAGTATACCAAACTCCCGTAGTAAATGAGCATGATTTATAATATAGAATAATCGAGGCAGGTGCAATAATTACATCCGACACGTTTGCTAAAGATCGTTTTTAAAATAAATTAGAAAAGGTGTGGAAGTGGATGAAGGCAATTTTGAAAATTTACTGAATTAAGTAAAAACGGATATTTATATTGTATTGTTTTCTACTTGTTTAGTTTTTCTTGTGGAGCAGTTGCAGGAATGGGTGCTTTTTCCTTTTTAAATACTAATATAGTTAATATTAGTAAAACTGTTAATTACTGTAGTAAGAGAACAACTTGACAGGAAGCAACTACAATCCATTTCCATACTATAAAAAAATCATTTACCTCAATTGTTGTGATACATGTATGTTGGGTTACGTCAACCACGTTTTCCTTAAGTTTTCATTATACAGTGTTAATGAATATGTGTTACAAATTAATGTGGTATGTACGGGATTCAAAATTCACCAACTTTTAATAAGAGACTCATATCCGGAAACGTACCGTAAGACTGGACTGGCTAGGCGTTGTTTGGAGTTCTTGCACATCTCCTTGCGACTCAACAGGCATCTCATAAACCAGACTCTTCATATGACCGCATAAAAACAATTCGAGGGGAGTTAGGTCCGAGAAGCGCGGTAGCCACGCTACTGCCCCCCCCCTGGCCAATCCATCACCGTTATCGAATACTTGGTTGGTGTTGTTTCGGATGGCAAACGAAAAGTGTGCTAGCGCACCGTTATGTTGAAGCCAGATCTGTTGAGGAATCCCCAGTGGTACTTCTTCCAACAATTCTGGTATTAGTTTGTTCAAAAAGGTTAAATAAATGGGGCTGGTGATACGATGTGGAAAAAGTTAGGGCCCAATTAAACAACATTCAGATAGATAAGCACTGTTATCTGTAACTCGAAAACAGTGCGGTTCCGGATATGAGTTTCTTATTATAAGTTGGTCTATTTTGAATCCCTTACATACCCTATAAGTTTGTAACACGTATTTATTTATTAACACCTTGTACATGAAGTTAACAATCTACACTCTTATCAACGATACGCGATGTAGTTTAAAGGAAAATGCTAAGAGGCAAGACAACAGGTTTACCTCAACGTTTGTCGTTTTAAGACTTAGGATAACGTATAACTCAAATTGTATATTTTAGAAATATCCGACACTTCATAATTAATTCATTATTTTTCTCATAGCCTCAAGAGCACTGGCGTGCTACAGATTAAGGTGGGCTCCGAATCACGGAAGTGCAGCGCTCATCTTCAAGTAAAGACTTGACCCGGTAAACTTCAACGATAAAGCTAGGCAACACAGTTTACACCTGAGCAAGATGGTGTGGTTGTTCTAATGCCTTTAAATGGAGCGAACCTATTTCTTAGAAATACTCCGAGTATAAAGAGGATATCCCATACACGCCATCGTCATCATCTGCGCCCTTAATTCGTTATTAATCAATATAATTGTGCACGCCGTATTGGCACATGAGCTGCTTTGAGGTTTGGATGAAGCATAATATGATGTGGTTTGTATTCACATACCATTATGATCATTAGTAAAATCTTTCAATTCTCCAATTTGCCTAATAAATTACAATAAATTTAAGGCACATTCCTCTTAATGATCGCCTGCCCAACTATATTTTTATTGGGATTAAAAGAATGTCTATTGTACTGTAGTCTAAGTGAAATTTACAACATACGAAAATATACAAATGGGGATATATATCAACTGACATTTGCATATTTAACATAATTTTTAATCCTACATTCCAAACGTCTTCTAAGCTGAAAGAAATGTATGTAAAAATGTTGATGTTATGTACACGACTACCATTATTGACTATCAGGTTGTTTATCTTACTTTTATATTATTGAAACAAAGATTTAAAGAAATACCAATGTTATATTAAATTTAAAGGTATTGTTTTAAATGTAGAGGTTTTTTTAAAATACACTGCACGCCGCATACTGTAAACACGTCAAGATTCCTGGTTTTTGATATCAATAATCGATTGATAATAATAAACGGAGAAACCATTATTCCGTAGCAACACAACGTTCTTTTCCGTTTCCGTTTCTTTCTAAGTTTTTCTACTTTCTAGCACATCATCGGGCCATCTATATCTTTACGGATATTAGCGAACCAGAGTTTCGCTGTTGCAGATTCCACTTGATCGTGTTTCCCAATGCAATTTCATTTCCTGTCTAAATTATCATTTTTGTTTGCAGCGTCTTCTATTTCAACTGTGTTCAACTATGCTGCTGCGTCTCACTAGCTTATTTTTGGCAATTTATTATCTGTTATAAACTGTTTATCATTTCTTTTAGCTAAGATGGCATCTCTGTTTTACGTCGGCCAATGCAAATGTTTAGAATAGGTCTAAGTTAGCTGCTGCCAACCAGGCTGCAGGCTGTTAAATGACGGGGGAGAAAAATCCGGTACCACTCATGCTTGACAATACAAACAAAAACCAATGTCTGCAACTAAGAAAAAATGATACGTAAAAACGGATAACATACACCGAAGTCATGATTACTATAAACGTTTTTTTTTCGCATGTAATTGTATAGATCCGGTCAGTTCTTCGGAAAAGGGACAATAATCCCCGAATGATAACATTACCCGTGATTCCAATAAGCGGCGTGCACTGTATGTACACAGAAACATTACAAGTTATAATGTTATAACTGACAGACGTAATTGTGCAGCCAATACTTTCAACAAAATCAAATTGTATTGTATTTATTCCCAATTTATTTATTTAATTATTTATAGCCAGTGCATGTGGGTGTTGAACCAGAGCAAAGGTTCTTTTGAAATAACAAACCATTGTAATGACACAGAAAAATCGTAACTCATTACTATAAAGAGCTTTTATTTAAACAACAAGTAAAAATAAATATCATATGATAAGTAAATATAATATTATTAAGAATTTAGAAAGTTTTTATTTCATTTATTTGTTTGATGCGTATTTCAACGTGCTTAACACATCGAATATATAGTTCTTACGATGAGCATTTTTCAGATTCGGATTAGGGCTTAATTTGCACACCACAAACTGAACGCATTTCTGTCTTTGTCAGTTGTTTGCAGGTTCGTATTTCCGACAAAGACGTATATCGTAGTGACATCTGCGAACGAAATATCACCAACACTGTACGTGTGGCGTATTCTATCGGTTGACGCGTTAAGTAGAAAGAAACAGAGATACTTGAAGAATGTTGCGCTGATGGAACCAAACGTCACTACTTAAATCTATTTCCATCAGTATTTAAAATGCTTTAGAGGATTTTATGTCAATATTTTATTTTCGGAAGTTACCTGCAAGAGTTTTTATTTACCATGTTGTTTATTGCTGAAATTTATTTTATACACTTTGGGAACCTTTGTTTTTACTGGGAACTAGTTCTGTAGATATCCCGGTTTCTTTGGGTTTATGGAAATTGGTATTAAGAGGTTGAAGATAAGTTAATAGCATTTTTGTTATACAGCCATTAAAAGGTAATAACAGTTACTGGAATGTATACTTGAAAATGGTAAATGGTAAAACAGGCGTAAACAGTATGAGTAAAATATACAATAATTTTTTTCGTAGTACATTCTGTATACTACATATCTGTCATTTTTAATGCTTCGGATATATCTTCATTTTATAACTTTTTTTTTGGAGCTGTGCACTTTTTTTATTAATAGAAGGTTGTCTCTCCTTTGCTGCACGATTTTCTGTATGGTATCGTTTTCTTTTTACAACAGCTAAACACCAACTAACATCCAATGTTGAACTGGCTAAGTACAATCGTGTTTTCAAGAATATATTCCAGTAACTGTAATTACCTTTTAATGGCTGTATAACAAAAATGGTATTATTTTATCTTCAACCTCTTAATACCAATTTCCATAAACCAAAACAAACCGGGATATCTACACAACTACCTATTTCTCAGCAAAAACAAAGGTTCCCAAAGTGTATAAAATAAATTTCAGCAATAAACAACATGGTAAATAAAAACTGTTACAGGTAACTTCCGAAAATAAAATATTGGCATATAATCCTCCAAAGCATTTTAAATACTGCTGGAAATAGATATAAGTAGTGATGTTTGGTTGCGTCAGCGCGACATAACTCAAGTATCTCTGTTTCTTCCTACTAAACGCGTCAACCGATAGAATACGCCACAAGTACAGTGTTGGTATTGTTTCGTTCGCAGATGTCAGTACGACATACGTCTTTGTCAGAAATATGAATCTGCAAGCAACTAACTAAGACAGAAATGCGTTCAGTTTGTGGTGTACAAATAAAGCGCTAATCCAAAACTGAAAAATACTCATCGTAAGAACTATATCAAAAGCAAATAACCCCAATCAAAATTGTTGAAATTATGAACTACATATATCTACATTTATTATTTATTATTAGTTTCAATGAAGTAAGGCAAGAAATGATTAACACAAAGAAATACAATTTAATTAAATACAGGCCACTGGTATTGGCCCATCTTTTACACAAAGAACCAAACCTACTTAATCGGGAGTAAAGATAAGAAAAACAAAACTAACGCAAACATCAACATTTTTATGGGACACCTATGTAGTAGCTTTCCTCAAGGCGGGGGCGAAGCTCAGCAAAGTAATTCTGCAATAGAAAGTTAGTAAAGCAAACAATTATTTTAAACATTCAACGCTAAAATTGAGCGCAGCACAATTAACCTAGAACAAAATGCCGTCGTTTCTCATTAAAAACCGCGCATTTAATTAAGAAAATTATTCAAGACAACGACCTTTCTCATTTCAAGTGGTTTCGCACTATTACACCTGCTTGACATTGTCGTTCGACCCAATTCCAGAAGCAGGTAAACATTTCCACCATTTCCTAACGTACAACAATAATAATAACAATAAAGTCCGTTTTATTGGAAGCCATCAAAAATTATGATGGTTAAAAAATTGCGCAACCCTCGCAATACATATTTATTATGTCTAACGAACGCTTCTCAAATGAAAATTGAACTGAGGAAGTTCAAGCGTACAGCGAATTAAAATTATGTTTGGCAATAAACCGTCTATTATTTTAGCGAAATGGTGCGATGGAGCGCGTTTTATGGACCCATACTTTGAGTTAGTGACTTGGAATGATGTACGCGTGTATGTCCGATATGGAAAAGCCATAGAAGTGCAATTACCCGAAAGGCATACAATTACCTATTAAAATATTCATCCATTCATTAGAAATTATATCAATCACTTCCAATTGTCGTTTGTGCTCCAACCCGGAATTAATATCGAAAATTAATGTGCAATTACGAGATTAAGCGCTGAAAAAATGAGGGAAGAGGTTTGCGTGTTGAATTCGCCCAGTATA
>JABXWE010029693.1:0-26622 GCA_014611495.1 Limonius californicus
TTTTTTGTTTCTAAGACCATTTGTACTAATACATTAATTCTGAATATATAATTGTTTTTTTTTTGTAAAATGAAAAATAAACATTTTTTTCTCTCTACTAAACTAAATTCGAAAACATAAATTTGTTAACATTTCAAAGCCAACTAAAACAGACTTTTAAAAAGTACTGCACGAACGAAAATAGTGATACCAAAAAATTTATTAAAAAAAGAATAACCTAAATGTAAATGTATTTCAAATCAAGCAAAATTTTCTATTTTTTCGTCATTTTTTCGTAAAATCAAAAATAAATTTTTGTTCCTCATGTAAACTGTATTCGGAGACATACGGTATAGACATTTTTTTTTAAATACATAACACTTGCATAGATATTGCCATGAATCTAGTAAGACTAATTATAATTTTCTTTTATTTGTTAGTTTGCAACTTTTTGAATTCAAAGATACATTTGGTTTGTCAATACATAAAATGTTCCATTATGGCCGGGTAATATAACGATTTTCTACACATCACCGTAATAAATTTGGCTTGACACCGAAGTTTCTACCTGAACAATCTACAGCTGTGTACTGGACACCCTTTTAGGATGTGTGCCTCTCGCGGCCAAGTTGGAGAACTAAATGTGCAAAATATACAAAAATGGCATGTGATTATTTAAACAATACACCTTTTTTTTTTAAACTGGTTATTATTGATTTATATCAAGTACATCATTTTACACATGTCTGCTTATTTTCTTTTCTAAAAGTATCGTAGGCATGAAGATACATCGTCCTCTACGTTCTTGCTTTTATTTAAATAAATAATTTTTTCTTCATCTTGTTTTAGATTCAGCGGGCTAGGGAATAGTATTATTAATGTTAATCCAAAAAATCAAAAGGCTATCTTTAGATCTAGATACCAAATAATGCAAAAACAATAAAAATAAAACGATTGCGGTCTACTTTTTACGTGATACATTTTTTTTAAATAATGAAACATATTCAGCGGTGTAGATATTAAAAATACGCGTAATTTGATGTATGATACATACAAGGTGTTTCTATAATAGTTAATCAACGTTTGAGAGCATATAAAACAAGAAAAATAAAGACGAAAATCATCAATAAAATTTTTTGAAAAAGTGTGTGCTAAGGGAGATACAGCCCCTTAACTGTCAGCTTCTAAAGATGATTTTAATTTAATATCTCGGAAACCATAAGTGATAAAATGATAAAATTTGGTATAGATAATATATTTGTCATATTTTATCAGATAAAATTAAAATAATTTAAATAACTTATCCAGGGGTCTCTCTAGCGAGCAGTGCGAAGGGTTAATTTACCTCTAACTTTTTTGTAAGCAATTTTTTAAATGCTTTTATTGAAAATTATGATAAATCAAGGTATTCTAAGAAAAAAAGGTTCTCTTAATAAACTTCGATAAAACGCACCGTTTTAGAGAAAATTCAATTTGAATCTAATAATCAGTTAAATTTTTTAATTCAGTAAAAACAAAAACAAAAAAAAAGGAATTGGCCATTAAAATAAATGCTGTAATTGACAGATTAAATAGACAAAGATATTATCTATACCAAATTTTATCATTTTATCACTTATGGTTTCCGAGATATTAAATTAAAATCATCTTTAGAAGCTGACAGTTAAGGGGCTGTATCTCCCTTAGTATACCCTTTTTCAAAAAATTTTATTGATGATTTTCGTCTTTATTTTTCTTGTTTTATATGCTCTCAAACGTTGATTAACTATTATAGAAACACGTTGTATAGTAAAAAAAATGAATTACACCCAAAAAATGAAAAAATAACCAATTTTGGCCGGGAGGATCAGCCTTAATATAGACGGGACAATCCCTAGGCTACTGCAATTGACTTTTTATAAAATCACTTTGTAGTACCGTGATGATAATTTGAAAGAGCGAGATCTAGGATGCGGTTTTCCAAGCATCTCTATGCACTTAGGCCATATGGCCCATTGTACACCCTAACTAAGAATTTTGCCTATCTGGGGTAATTCCAACTCCAGTAGTGATTTTTAAGGTGTCACACATCGTAGTGGCACGGGACCTACGGCTTTACTTCTTATCCGACAGAAGACGCATTTTCATATTTTTCCCCGCTAGAAAAATCTCGCCGACCTTGGCCTGGTTCGATCCCGCGTCCCTCGGATCTAAAGGCAAATGCGCTAACCACTAGACCACCGAGGCCGGCTATAGTACCGTGAGTTCAAAAAGTAATTACATAAGGGTTGGCCAAGGAAAATAAAAGTAATGTCAACAGCAAGCTTTAAAATTCATTAACGGTCATCACTGTTGTTGTTGTCATAAGTTTATATTGAAAATTCAATTAAGTTACAATTATAATGGTTTCTACAATAAAACACAAAACATTTATGATTGAATCATATTTTCGAAATGGTGTTCGAGAGAACGGCGACTGGATTTACAGTGCGGGCCATTTTTAGAGGAATTTCGGCAACAATTTCCAGATATTGCTGTCCTTGAAGGAGATTTTTACAGCGCACTTAGAAGATGTGTTGATGTATTCCGAGATACAGGAAGCATTACTCATAGAGATAGAGCTGGAAGGCCAAGAGTTCGTACACAAAATACAGTTGATGATGGTCGTCAACGTTTGAACGAGCAACCCGCTACATCACTGTGTACACTTTCGCAAGAAACTGGTTTATCATTAAGAACTTGCCATACTATTGTCAAAAAAGATTTAATGCTGTTCCCATACAAAATTCTTGTTTTACATGAGCTGCTGCCAGCAGATCACAATAGGAGAATCTTGTATTGTCAGTGGTTCTAACAAAATTTAATGAACAACGACGAATTGCGAAATTTAACGTTTTTTACTGACGATGCCTGGTTCGCCCTTTCAGGGTATATAAACTCACAAAATATGAGGTTATGGAGCGCTGTAAATCCGCATACTTTTCGCGAATCTCCCCTTCACCCCTTACAAGTTGGTGTTTGGATTGTTGTGTCGCGAAGACGTATTATCGGACCCATATTTTTCCACGATACTGTTACTGCTCATAGATACCGCAATATTGTACGTGAATTTATGAATCAGCTTCATGAGGATGAGCTCCAGCAAGGCTATTTCCAACAGGATGGCGCGACAGCGCACACCGCTCAAGAGACCCTCAATTACCTTCGTGAATTTTTTGACGATTGAATAATTAGTTTAAGTTCAAATCCAGAATTTCCACCTAGATCAACAGACTTGACTATTTTAGATTACTTTATCCCTTATCTGAAAATTAATGTATACAAGAGCCCTATTAACAATATTGAGGTACTGCAAAACAGAATTACGGAACAGTGCGCCAATATAACTCCTCAAATTTTTATAAATACTTTTAATAGTATGAAAAGACGAGTAAATTTGTGTCTGCAGGAAAACGGTGGTCATTTTGAACAGCTTCTCTAGTTTTTTATGTTTATTTTTCTGTACCTGTGAAATAAAAAAATTATAATATCCAATTTTAATGATTACCTACTTGTTATGATTTGTTTAATAGTGTAGTAATTTAGTTGTTACTGTTATCGTCTAAATTGAAATAACAGTACTCATTTCTTCAAAAATTGATTTATTTAAATTTACCATGCAACTTAACCTAACATATATTCTTTGAGGCTTTCGCGGTTTCTCGAACTGTCAATATTATAATTTACTTTCGGCTTAGACCCTTAGATCATGTAAATGTGTATGATCTAAGCTTAGACCGCGTCGTCAGCTGTTCAGTTCAGTTCAGTGTCCTATTCACTTTGAAGATGCAAGCTGCAATGTCTTGCGAAACGTTAGTTTGTATGGTGGTGGCACCTAGAAAGTCAAAACCTAAGAAATTGATGAAATTAGAAAATGGGGGCTCTTTAAAAACTGGTGCTACTTTGGGAACTCTTAGAAATTAGTGGGCCTAAAAATTGGGAATATTTGAAATTGGTATCACCTAGAAATTGATGACCATTAGAAATTGGAAATGCTTAAAAATAGAGAAGTGTTATAAATGGGTGGTTCAAAAAACGGGAATTTTTAAGAAATGATGCTCGTTAGAAATCGGAAATTCCTTAAAACTGGTGGCCCCTGGCAATTGAGAACTCTTAGAAATTCATTGTCGTTAGAAATTGGGAATACCTAAAAATTGGGAATTTTTATAAATTGGTAGCCCTTATAAATTGCGAGGTCTTAAAAATTGGTGGACATTAGAAATTGGAAATTTCTTGAAGCTGGTAGTGCCTAGCAACTGGAAACTCTTAAAAATTGATGGTTGTTGACTAGACATTAGTTAGTGTGTAGTGTAATGTAGTTGGTGTCTTATCAAAATTGGAAACTCTTAAGAATTGGTGGCCGTTAGAAATTGATAATGCTCAAAAATTGGAAAGTGTTATAGCTTGGCGGTTCCTAGAAATTGGGAACTCTCAAAAATTGGTGGCCATTATACGAGTTAGCGGTACCTAAATACTGGGAAGTGTTATAAAAGTTTGGTACCCCCTAACAATTGGGAACTCTTAGAAATCGGTGTCCCTTAGAAATGGCAATGCCCAAAAATTTGGAAGTGTTATAAATTGGTGGTGCCTAGAAATTGGGAACTCTAAAAAATTGGTGGTCGTTACGAGTTAGCGGTACCTAAATACTGGGAAGTGTAATAAAAGTTTGATGTCCTCTAAAACTTGGGAACTCTTAAAAATGGGTGTTCCTTAGAAATGATGGAAGTTTTATAAATAGAAATTGGGAACTCTACAAAATTGGTGGCCGTTACGAGTTAGGGGTACCTAAATACTGAGAAGTGTTATAAAAGTTTGGTGGCCCCTAATAATTGGGAACTCTTCAGAATTGGTGGCCGTTAAAAATCCTAATGCTTAAAAAATTGGAAGTGTTATAAATTGGTGGTCCCTAAAAATTGGGAACTCCCAAAAATTGGTGGCCGTTACGAGTTAGGGGTACCTAAATACTGGGAAGTGATATAAAAGTTTGATGACCCCTAAAAATTGGGAACTCTTAAGAATTGGTGACCGTCAGAAATAGTAATGCCTAAACATTTGGAAGTGTTATGAGTTGGTGGTTCCTAGAGATTGAGAACTGTCAAAAATTGGTGGCCGTTAGGAGTTAGAGTTACCTAAACAACGGGAAGTGTTATAAATGTTTGGTGGCCCCTAAAAATTGGGAACTCTTAAGAATTAGTGGTCGTTAGAAATGGTAATGCCTAAAAATTTGAAGGTGTTATGAGTTGGTGGTTCCTAGAGATTGAGAACTGTCAAAAATTGGTGGCCGTTAGAAGTTAGAGTTACCTAAATACTGGGAAGTGTTACAAAAGTTTTGTGGCCCCTAAAAATTGCGAACTCTTAAAAATTGGTGACCTTTAAAAATGGTAACGCCTAAAAATGAAGAAGTGTTATAAATTGGCGGTTGCTAGAAATAGGGAACTCTCAAAAATTGGTGACCGTTACGAGTTAGCGGTACCTAAATACTGGGAAGGTTATAAAAGTTTGGTGGCTCCTAAAAATTGGGAACTCTTAAGAATGAGTGTCCGTTAGTAATTGGGAATGCGTAGAAATAAGTGACTCCTGGAAATTAGGAAGTGTTAAAAGTTTGTTGCCCCTGGAAATTGAAGCTCCTAGAAATTGGTGGTCATTAATAATGCGTAGAAAATAGGAAGTGTTAAAAATTAGAGCTCCTAGCAATTGCGAACTCTTAGTAATTGGTGACCCCCCCTCGCATTATAGGGGTTGCACTAAGCCACTGCTTTTGTCACCTGTATTACATTTCAGACAAAATAAAATTTAACTAGCAAAGCATTTGGTGACTTGTTTCCTGTAAACGGCTAGAGCATTTACCTACTTGGTCATATTTTATAGGAATCTGAAAAGCGACATAAACCGTATCTTCGGAACTAAAAACCCGTATCTCTTTGTGTGGGTTTTAGTTCTATTTGTCTTATCGTGTCGCCGCGAAATATTGGCCGGTATCGCCCGCTATCACTAGCCAGCCGTTCGTGCATTTTTGCCGAGATAGTGGAATCATTTGCATAAGGCCATAATAAATAAGCGAACTTATCTAGGTGCATGGAATATATGCATGGCTTGTTCAGATTACTTAGATTCGATAACTGCATATATCCCCGTTCTCTGCCCACGGCCGCGCCACCGCCGCTCATGCTTGCCTAAACTTGCATACGTATGCGAATTCTCTTTCGTCTACGTGCGAATGTGCGCTGCATGAAATACGCAAATTACCTTTGACTAACTAGATATATTTATAAAATTAAAATGCTTTGCCTTGCGAACACACCGCTAAGATTTAACGATTTTACTTAATAAGTATGGTAACCTACTTCCAGTTTATGTTAAACCAAGAACGATCAATTTCCATTGCCCGAGGAGTTTTCCCGCAAAACACGCGGGATGTGACGTGAAGTCCAAAATGCGAAAATCTTATGAACAGTGTTATACAGTTTTTTGTTCCAAAAACTTTGGACTCTGACGGAAGGCGGAGATTTAAAAATGCGGTCCCGCCGTCTAGACTTCCAGATTATTACAATAATAATATTATCACATCATATTAATGGACAAAGAATGATATTGCAACATTCTGTTTGTTCGAGATTTATGGCTGATAACGTACCACCGATTTTGGAGCAAAGTACCAGGAAATTAAATGGGGCGTCAAAGCGAATTTAGAAAACATTCATGAGAAATTGCCGTTTTGGACTTCAGTTTTCAATAAAGGTAGACAATCCACAAAGTCAAAAACATCTTGGTTATAAAGTATGATAAAGAAAAGTTAACTGCGGTCGCCTATGGAACAACAACTTTGATAAGTTGTTAAATTTATCGAATCAAATTTCCTTAACCTAAAAATTGACAGATAAAATTATAGATTAATTAATGATTCGTTAACCTGTTGCTCACTGATTTCTGTCGACAACATAGCAAATAATCCCATAATTAACTAATTTTCTATTCGATTAGCCCATGGATCGTATAATTGCTTCTATGACTATTGTTTGATCAAATAGTTGTATGCCTGATTAACTGCTCCATTATTTGACTAAGCCATTGTTGTTGAAATGATCGATTATTTGATGAATTCGTTATCGATTAAACTACTGTTCAATTCCTCGAGTAAAAATCAACGGATTCATGGATTACCTCAATTTTTCATTGACTTTTACGATAACTCATTGATTCCATCTTTTTTGTTCACAAATATAGCTGAATGGGTTATTTCATAAATTTTCTCTTCGATTAATAAATTGATAGTTTATTTGATTTTTGTACACGATTAAATAGTTGCTTGTCTGATTGATTGTATTATTATTAAACTATTCAAAAATGAATGGGGATATTGTAATATAAAGCATATATGTCTGTATTTGGCGGCTAATGCTCGTCTATTATTGGTAATTAGAGCAAGTGGCAATGTTTGATGTTAAAACACAGAAAACAATCGAATCCAGTTGCAATTGTTTAACAATATTAGTGTCAAGTCGAGTTTGTGTGTTTGATTGAATAATCTTTCCTGTCTTCTTACGATCTTTTTTGTACATTCTTTTTTATTCGTGTGCTACATTTGTATTCTTAATAATAAAGAACAATGCAAAGAAACCATTTAACAATAAAATAACGAAATTTAGCCGTTGCTAAGCACCAAAGAGGAGTAATTTCATCTCAATTTTGCCCCTTACTGAAACATGTACGACTACAACAAGACCTGGAAGTGGATCTTTTCGCCTCACAACGCCTTGTGAGGATCGACTTCTGGTAATGAATGCAGGAATGCACCCCTTTTCAACAGCTCGACATCTACAGCAAGTGCTCCAGAATGCCACAGGAAATCGAGTCTCCGACCAAACTGTGAGAAATCGATTGTTTGAGGTAGGACTTACCTCATACCGCCCTCTGAGATGTCCTGCAAGAACTGTGGCTCAACGAAGACACCTGGTGGAATGGTTAAGACGTAGGCTTCAAGAAGCGACACCGTGGGATGATATACTGTTTTCAGACGAGTCCAGATATTGTCTCAGCAATGACAGCCGTCGTCAAAGAGTATATCGTAGTGCCAGACATTGTACCTTACCTTAGGATACCCAACCAGTCGTTGCCTTTGGTGGTGGTGGTCTTAAGGTATGGGCTGGAATTTCTTTAGGGTGGCTTACTGACTTCCATATCTTTAATGGTACACTCATATTTTGTTTTTCTTGACGACAACGCAAGGTCGCATCGTGCTCGGGTGGTTTTAGAGATGCTTCGAGATAACGAAATAAACCATCTTGCTCTTCTTCCGTTATCTCCAGACTTCAACCCCATCGAGCATGCATGGGACCTTTTGCAGAGACAGCTGGATCATCATAATCCAAGGCCTACTACTGTACAATAGCTGAGAGAAGTATTGTCGGTACTGTGATATCAAATTCCACAAGAACATATTGACAATTGCATTGCCAGCAAGCATGAACGGAAAAAATACCTAAGGAAAAAATACCTACGGAAAAAATACCTAGGAAAAATACCTAGAGGAAAAATACCTACGGAAAAAATACCGAAAGCATAGTACAACAGTTTCTATTCCTTTGTACCCAGAGTATTATTATTCCATTATCATAAGTACCGTATGAGATAAGGGTTTTTGGTTAGGTAAGTAATAAATAGACATCATTAGAAAGTTTAAACAACAAACAATATAATGATAATGATAAGAAGGGATTAACAGTCTTTCGCAGCAAAATAGAATAGAATAGAATTAGAAAATTATGTATAAAGTCACTGCACATTTCAATCATTGTTCAGTTTACATTCGTTCTCATAGCAATTATATTTATCTTCTGTGCGCCATGGAAATTATTACGTCGAATAAGGGTAAAAATAAATGATGTCTACAATCTACATGGCTACACGTAGGTATACTGTAGATTTTGAATGTCGCGAGTTTATTCGGGTTTTCACTAGGTATTTTTTCCGTAGGTATTTTTTCCTCTAGGTATTTTTTTCTAGGTATTTTTTCCGTAGGTTTTTTTTCCTTAGGTTTTTTTTCGTAGATTCGCCAGCAAGATGCAGACCAGTTATTACTGCCAGCGGATATGCCACGCGATATTACAATTTAATAAATTTAAATTAAGCTAAAGGAGATAATAAGATTTTCATTATAATATTGTTAAATTTCTTCCTTAAACGTACCTTTGTTGTAATTTTCATGTTTATTACTAAAAATATGTGACATTTTGTTGTTTTGGTGTTTTTTTTATTATAAATGCAATTGGTACTGCCTTACAATGCAATGTCCCTATTCATTTTTTAGTAGTTTAGGTTAATCTATCGTTGAAATTAACGATTGTTACTTACGCAGTTATTTGATTATTAATTAAACGATTGCTCGATCGACCAATTATTTCATTAATTTTTGTTTTCTTAAATGTGATTCAACTGTTTAAACGGTGTTAACTAATTTTGATTAAGAATAAGCAGAAAGATCAATATTAATTGTCATGGTTTATGTTGATTAATTGTTGATTATACTATAATTATTGATAATTTACTAGAATATTACTGAGGTTGTTGTCTTTGCAAGTATGCCGGGCAGGAGGCTAGCCTAACTCGTCGAACAGAGAAGAGAAATTCCACTACATGGTTTACGATTTACGATGAATTGGTTGATGTACTCAGATACAATTTTTACGATTAACCCATATGTGTACGAAAACTGTATAAAAATTTAAGGCTTGCACTTAGTTGTATCAAACGCCAGCTGGACTATTCAGAAATGTATACGCTATTGACGACAGATCAAACAAGGGATGTTTTATTTAAGTTTCAGTGAGACGGTTTTTCGTTTATATATAAGATTAATTTCGTGTTTTGTTGGTATCTAATGGCATTAATTAATTTATTGAGCTAGGATGAGCAACAAAATAGTCATAATTAATCGTGCATTACTTTGATTATTAATTTATTATTGCTATTCTTAAACAATTACCAAGTTAGTGCTCGATTTTCGTCGACCCATATTGGAAGATCGATTATTTAATTAATATTGCTGTTTTTTTAATACGCGATTGAATGAGTGGACATGTGGTTAATAACTGATTGATTAATTGATGCAATCAAACACAATTTTAATGATTAACCTATATTTGTATAACACTGTATATAATTGAAATCTAGCAGATAGTTAAATTAAATGCCAGGTATATTTCGAAATGTATACGTACACGAAATTTATGTACATGATATTCGGGGTGTCCCGCAGTAGGATGTACATAGCTTCAGTACGTGTTCCTGGCTTTTGTTTAAATCGATAACTTCCAATAAACATATGGCCTAAAATTAATCATTTCAAAGTTTTGAATGATACCGTTACGCTCAAAGATCGTAAATAGAAGATTCATTAGAGGGCTTTGAGATCAAATGTAACTAAGTATTGTGTTTATTATCTGTCATAAAATAAGTATGGCAGCGTTTTCTAATGATGAATATGCCGAAATGCATTACCTTTTCGGGCTTTGCGATGGAAATGCGCGTGCAGCAGTTCAAGAATATCGTCGCCGATTTCCTGGCCGCAGGTTACCAGATAGCCGAGTTTTCAGCAATGTGCATCATACTATTAGAGAAACTGGTAAGGTACCACAATCAAAACGTGAACGACTACTGAGGAGAAACGTTGATTTAGAGGAAAATATTCTCAATAGAATTGAAAGAAGTCCCACTACTAGCGTTAGACGGCTAGCTAACCAAATCCAACCGAATGCAAATATGGAGAACCATTCACGATTTTGGCTTATATCCGTATCATGTACAAACAGTACAGGATCTTTTACTAAATGACTACATTGCACGCGAACAGTTCTGCCATTGGTTATTGGAAAATCAGCGGTTGCACACAAAAATTGTTTTTACGGATGAGGCATCGTTCAGCCGAGAGGGAATAACAAATACAAGAAACTCACGTGTTTGGGTGCTATAAAATCCACATGCCTTCACGGAGTCACATTTCCAGCACCGTTTTTCTATTAATGTCTGGTATGGTATCATCAACAGCAAAATTATTGAGCCATATGTATTTGAAGGTTGTTAGAATGCAGCACATTACCTCCGCTTTCGGCAAGACGAACTACCAGTGTTGTTAGAAGATGTACCTCTAAATATCAGAGCAGATATGTGGATACAGCAAAATGGAGCACCTGCACATTTTAGCAGGGCGGTAACTGCATTTCGAAACGAAAACTTTGAAAACCATTGGATAGGACGTCAGGGTCCCGTTATTAGGCCACCCAGGTCACCGGATCTAACGCCGTTAGATTACTATCTCTGGGGCAGCATGAAGTCCTTAGTGTATGCGGTCAAACACTAGAAGTGAGTTGCTGGATCGAATAATTGATGATTTCAATATAATCAGAAACGATCCCGACTCTATTATGAGGTCTGTCACCACGATTTCAAAGGGCACTAATATGCATAGCAAATCGAGGAGATCATTTTGAAAATTTGAGATAGAAAAAGTGCCAATAACTTTGTAGCGATTAATTTTAGGCCAAATGTTTATTGGAAGTTTTCGACTTAAAGAGGCCAGGAACACGTACGGAAGCTATGTACATTCTATTGCGGGGCACCTTGTATAAACAAGGTATGGTTGAATCAAGAGTTGTAAAGAGAAGGCTTTTTGTCTATTTACAATAATTTTGTTTCATGTTGTGATTACTGATGTTAACTAAGTTTTCACCAAATCAAGTTCTAGATTAGTAGGTACTCGGTTTTTACCCAAATCTGATAAATACGGTTTTGATTAGTCGATTATTTGATGTAATTGTTAGGTTATTCTAAAATAATTGTTGTAATTTTCACAATTAAATTTTATTTTAGATAAACTAAAAAAAATTAATGCTTATAGCTACTTATTTCAATTCCAAATACGTGATATACAGGGTTGCTCGTTAGTGCGTCAAAGTCCAATACTGGCATTATCAAAATTATTTTCGGTTTTCTTAAAGTGTAGTGCCAAAATGCGCACTTGTAAAAATATTTGTAAATATACATGGTAACTCGCTACACCGGAGCATCTTCGGGGTATTATTTTTTTAAATAGAGCACCCAGTATATTTACAGGTTTGAATTTGGCGTAAAATTATCTTTCTAACGATCTCCTGTTTTTCTGATTTTGGATGATGCGCTGTGAAAATGTTGGTCAGCCACAAGGTTTAACAAATTAATTTAGTGCTTAAGTATTACGATTAATTACGAATAGATGCATTATGTAGCCAAGTGATATACTAAAACGATACAATCATCAAATATTAATTTTATTATACATGGTGTTGTTCACACCAGCGCAAATCAAATTTATTTAAAAGAGCGTTTTCTAATTTTTTTCATACAGAACACTCTTTATATTATTATATTTTTCAATTGGTACCTTAATTCTTCACAATTTTTATAAATATTATCGATAGTTAAAATCGATATTTTCAGATATACTTTTACTTTTTCGCTTCAAACCGTTCAGTTCTTTTTATTTATATCTAATCTAGCAGCCATGATTTTGACATAAAATTACACCATTTATTATTAGTAACATAGACAAAAAAGCGATTTTATTTAAATTCAAGTTTTTATTTATAATAAATGTTCAATGTAACCTACGTTCTGTTCAATACACCTGTTCAGTTTTTCCAAAATTGTCATATTTACTGCTCGCAGCAATTCAAAAGAAGTTGTACCCAAAGCTTCTATTATGCGTTGCCTCATATCTTCTGCGGTAGTTGCAGGGACGTGGTACACAATAAGTCAAGTCTGGCTATCTAGGTGGCAAATAGATGGGACAGCCGCGACCTATACATCTGTTCCCGAATTCTTGATTCAAGAACTGTCGAGCCACTAGTGCGAAATGTGGTGGAGCACCATTGTGCTGAAACTACATATTGCCCATTTGATTTAGAGGGACATTTTGCAGAAGTTGAGGCATATTATTTTGTATCATTCATATATCTAGAGTATTTTGTCGGTTTGGGCTTGCACTTTAGGTGACAGTCGACTTTGTATTTCCCCATCCCCCCACAAGATTAGATAGAAATGAAAAATGTAATAATTTTACGGTTTGTAATGAAATGGATTTTGAACAACGCGTGAACATTAAGTTTTGTTTTAAGTTGCAAAAAAGTGCCATAGAAGCTCATGAAATGTTAAAATCAGTGTATGGCGATAATGTGGTGACTCTGAAGACTGTTTACAAGTGGTATGAGCGATTTAAAAGCGGAAATGAGTGGGTTGAAGACGAGAAACGGTCAGGACGTCCTTCGACCTCAAAACAGACGAAAGCGTGCAAAAAGTAGCAAAAATGGTTCGTTCAAACAGGCGATTGACTATTCGAGAGCTTACCGAAGACCTGAACATGTCATACGGATCCGTGCAAAGCATTTTAACCGATGATTTCCAAATGAGACGAGTGAGTGCGAAATTTGTTCCTTCTGATCCGCTAGTTTACGGTCGAAAAAAAGGTTCCTCTCTGTCCACATCCGCCTTATTCTCCAGATTTAGTACCATGCGACTTCTGGCTCTTCCCAAAAATAAAAACCGTGTTAAAAGGAAAACGTTTTGACACCATTCCCGACATTGAGAGGACAACGACGGAGCAGCTGAAGGCCGATCCGATAGAAACCTTCCAGAAATGCTTCCAAACATGGAATCACCGTTGGGATAAGTGCATCGCTAGCAAAGGAGAGTACTTTGAAGGAGATTAATTTAAATTTGATGTAACCTTATTATTTCGTCGTAATAAAATTATATTTTAATCACACCTCGTACCTGTGAAATATGCATCCTTAATTAATCGTAATACTCACGCATTCAATTAATTTGTTAAACCTTATGTCGACCAAAATACTTACATTTTTTAGATAAACTCAGCAAAGCCTCACCCAAAATTAAAAAACAAAAGATCATTGGATAGACAATTTTACGCTGAATTAAAAAATGTAAAATATATAGGGTGTTCTATTTAAGAATAATACATTGAAAATGCTCCGCTACAGCGAATAACCCTGAACCTAATATTTGAAAATATTTTTACAACGCGCGTATTTTGGCACCACATCTCTTTAAAAAAAATTAAAAATTTCCTAATCATTTTATTAATACCAATATTGGACTTTGACGCACTAATGGGCAACCCTGTACAAACAAGTTACGTTTGAATCAATTTAGACGGCGTTTCGTTTTGTATAGCTTACCTTTGACAGAAAATTCACTTCCCATACATTAAACGAATCTTTGTTAACCATTACGTTTGTACTTGCATATTTTAATCGCGCCCTGTTTCCTTTTTGATTAACACCCCTGCCAGGAAGTAAGCTCACCAACCCAATATATTTAGTAACCATATACTGATTCAAGACTAAAGTTGAAAATACTACTTACCTCTATTTTTTGCGCGTTTTGAAGACATTGCATGAAACTAATAATCTTGGGGATATATAAAAACAAACAGCTTTCTTAAAATTCAACTGGTTGCAGCTAAAAATCGAACGAATTAATATATAAATCAATATGTACTGTTTAAAACCCGGTAGATCAGTAGAAAATCAAATACTATACTTTGCGTTATTGTAATTCTAATTTTGAGTTCTACTTAAAAGTTCAACTGTTGAGTCACTTTATTGAGGAGTTTTAGTTTGTTCAAAACATCAGTAGTAAAGAAAATTAACATGCCACTTTAGAGTTGGGAAATAACACCCTATTGTAGTTATCGATATTTATTGTAGCTTTGTAATGTTGCGCACTATATAAATAAAAATTGGTTAGTGGTAGCGCGCTACGAAAAAACGACAGTTGTTGACTGAAATATCAACAACACATTTCTGCTTAAATTTTTTTAAAAAGTTACAGGATATTTTCCAAATAAATCAACTAAACTTTTTTAAGTTTTCATACTTCATAAAATGCAAAATATTACAGTTACCATTAAGCGTCGAAAGTTTAATCCTGTACATCCTGCACTTGTACCCTCAATTATTAAATTTTACCATCGCGTTTAATACGTTACACCTTACTGCAGTAGGTAGTTGTTCTTTGGTTATTTGGGCAAATATCAGAGAGTTGTTAAGTTGTATTGGTTGTTAGCTTTATGAAAATGACTTTACAACATTGGCGTACATTCTTAGTTGAATCGTTGTCATAATGACTACTTCTTTAAATATCCCTTGTAATATTTCTGAAAAGATAAACATGAGATGATTACAAATAAATAATTTATTGTCTCCAAGTATAATCACTGCATACGTTTAGAAGGTGTTTGAAACACCGAACAGCTATAACATTTATTCACTTGAACATTAACCGTTGAAACTGCAAGTGAGAAAGAAACCTCTTATCTAAATGATATGAATAAAAGCTTTTACATGCTAGATTCGAGTTTGAAACCAATATAAAATGCAAATTATTCAAATATAGTGAGTTAATGCTTTGGCATATATGAATTTATACACATCTAATAAACCTAATGTATTAAAATTATCATAATCTTCTCTATACAAGAACAATGATTTAAAGAAATTTACAGAAACGAAATAACTAACATATTGCAAGGGCGTTACGACTAATAAGAATTTTGCACCCGGCGTGTTCCCGCCGGTGCCTTAGTACTGCTAGTTACAATTACATAACATGTTTAACAATATTATGCACAAAGGACGCGTATACAATATGAACTGGCCCAAATTTAACACGGACATCGGTCACTTCACTTCGCCACAATGAGATTATCAACCTTTATGAGACTTGTGTTCTTCAGACCTTTCTAACTTCCATTAAGTCGAAGTCCGCACTCAAAGCACAGAAGCTTCGGCCGCCCTAGTAGTCGGATTGTTGTTATTCGTGTTAGCATTCGTAATTTCCCCAGCGTGGCTGGAACAGTAAAACTTCTTGTGCGCCACGTACGTCGTGTAGTAATTAAAGGAAATATCGCAAGACTTGCAATATTTGTCGTTCTTCAGCTTCACCTCCCCTTTGGAACCATCATCTTCTTTCTCGGGATCTTGATTGGACTTCCCTTCCACGGGCGCATCAGCCGAATCCTCTCTCTCTGCTGGTCTCATCCACTGGCGCTATGATAACTTCGGGTTCTATGGCTTCTTTCTTCACAACTATCTCTTCGTCTTCTTCCAAAGCCGGCATGGACTTGGAGGTCTTGTCAGTCGAGCCGTTGGAAATATGTTCTTCTTCGGGAACGCTGTGCACTAACTTGACGTGTCGGAGGACATTAGCCTTGTACACGGAGCTGTAGGAACATTGGGCACAGTGATGGAGAGGCTCAACACGACCCTCGGAACTTGGGGACACCGCCCGATCGTCGGTCACGCCGGAGGGCCCCGTCGTAGATGGAGTCATGCTGGCCTCCACCACATTTGTACCGTCATCTTCCAATATGTAGCTGATGTACTTCTCTTCCTGCAACATGAAAATAAAATTCCTAAAAAATTGAACTATTCTCCACGATACTCCAAGCAATGTTAATTTTATATCGAGGAGGCAGCGTTGCCATTCCTACGTTTCTGTAGATTTACCGAACTTTGGTTATTAATGTTCAATAAGATCTACCGACGCGACGTTTAGGATTAATTTGATTAACACGAATTCTAGAATATCGTTTTTACCTCAATTCCGTGTTGCCATTCCTACATTTCTGTAAATCTGCCGAATTTTTATACACATGTTTCGTTTATTACAATATCTACCAGTTACTAAATCGCTAACTACTAATTATAAAGTATTAACTTTTATTGACGATTTTCACGCGTTGTTATTCTTTACAAAAATGATTACGCCTTACAGAAGCTAATATTAGTAGCTATTAATAACGAAGACAATGAAAATAGTAGGGAAAAGTAGTTTAAAAACTGCAATATTATTCTTTCCTTACATCAATTTTTTATATAAACATAGATTTTCTAAATTTGAATAGGTGTTAAAAAGACAAGCAAGCTAGTATTTAATTTTGTGTAGTTGAAGGTATATCGTAGCTTATTGAAAACCTTATTTATGAATGTGACATTGGTTTTAACAAAACGTGTATATAACAAAAAATAGTTTATAGTCCGCTACCTTCTACAAAAGTTTTAAAATTTTGTGTTTTAACTGATTTTAATACATTTTCGACAATGTCAGCCGATAAAAATACAACTGCGTATTAGGATGCAACATTCTGCTATCCTTTGCTCTAGAAATATACATTTGTTGTCTTAAAATAATCATAAAGGGGGTTTAGAGGCAATTTCCATTATTTTCCTAGTACAATAGATACAAAGTGATTTTTTAAAAAGTCAATTGCAGCAAGCCTAGAAAAAAAGCTATTTCGTCTGCAGTCAGCTGTAATGAGCTTTGAATGACATTTACCTGTATATCAAACCATGTGTGACAGTTCAGGTAGTTAAAAATTTTGGCCCAACAAAATGTGAAAATGAACAAGTATTTAGTTGCAACTGATTTGTAATTTATTAAGGTAATTAAATTACAGGTTTTTCGTCAAGATTTCTTTCTTTCTGTTACAATTTTCATATTGTCAGATTCTAAAGCTTAATATAGACGGGACAATCCATAGGCTACTGCAATTGACTTTTTAAAAAATCACTTTGTAGTTTCCGCAGTACTATCTACACCTTCTATGGGCGATGCTTCCTGTCTCATGAAAAAATTCTACAGACGTGTTTAGCATTTCTGTGAAGTTTTGATAATCAGTGGAAACATTTGGAAACTCGGTATCATATTCTTCAAAGCAGCTCTGTAATGAATACCTCCATATCCCATTAGTTTTGGTACAATATTTTGCGACAGTAAAACCACGAGGATTGTACAAATAATTAAAAAAAAAATTGTTTTGGTGTAGTCGCTAAGAAAGTTCATAAATAATAATATTTATCTGTAACTACTGTCAGCAAATACAACATTTGATAGTTAGCTGTCAACCGACTGAGAAATCTACATTACTGTCAATTTACATATAAAGCTGCCACATGCGTTTACGAAACAAAATTCACCATCTGCCTACTTATTCCCCTTTTTTACAACCGTTAGAGTAATAATGTTCCGTGTCTCTTTTTATATTAAATACTATGTTTTTTGTAGATAATTATAATTTATTTAAATTTGGAAATTATAGCATTTAACACAATTAGTTTGAAGAATAGTAAAAATGGTCGATTTTAGTTAGATTTTATGAATCTACGATATCAAACCTGATAAATTCTACTAGTGACAACACTGTATAGAAGTTACATAATTGACGTCATCATCAATCATGCTTTGCAGGATTTGTAATAATCTGTTAATCAATAAATAATCCCCTCATTTATAAATCTACAAATTTATATAGAGCAAATTAGAGTTAGAAGTGATAACGGTAGATTACTATCTGTATCTGCATTACATGCTTATAACCTATGACGAAATTCTTTTATTACTAACTGACATAAAAACAGCCTACGATTTACATTATTATATATTTCACTGTTATGACAATATAAAAATGTTCCTAATATTATTCATACAACGTAAGAAAGATTTTGTTCTATAAAGTCCAAACAAAATTCAAAACCGTATTGTTAAACACTTCTATTGCAGTTATACATTTCGCATATCCTTAGAGCAGTCTCTAAACTAGACAAACCCATTGTGGTGTTAAAATAAGCAGCATTTAAATACCACTACCATAGAAGACACAGAATAAATTACTACACCAAAGGTGTTACTGCTGATAATTTTTAAATTGCACACCCTGTTATGATTTTATTGTTAGATCCGGTTTTTTTAGAATTCTGTTTTCGACGCGAGTTGTATGTCAGAAATCCAGGATTAATTCGAATACCTGAGCTGGAGCGCTAACCACAGCCAAAAATAAATCGACGATGAAAGATATGAATACAAACCTTAATAATTCTCGTATGTGACTGCGTTATAATTTATAATGTTTGATAAATGAATAATAATAGGTTGAAAGCAGAACAGGTGTACACCACCTCCATATCCTAAGGTATACATTTGTTGAAATCTAACTACTCTTATTTAAATGGCAACACTCTTAGATGACTTGATACATTTATTTTTCCTCTCGAGTTTTCACGTGTTTCGTCTTAGTCCTATTCTAAACAAACGATTTCCTACTTTTTCGAAAGTAACTGGTTTATAAATTACACGGTGTACTGTAGATAAATGGGCGAGGAGATAATGATATATTACCTGTAAGTCTGGTGAGCGTTTATCGAAGTGCATGCGGATATGAGTCCGCATGCCTCGCAGCGTGTTTCCCTTATAGCGGCATATTGTGCAACGATAAGCTTTGACCCCTGTGTGCGTATCCATGTGTCTCTGGGCAGCGCTGGCTGTTGCACTCACCACTTCGCAGCAAGGGCATTTCCATCCGGCAAACGGTCCTGATGGCACACACTGATGTCCCGGTTCCGCGATCCCTCGACACTTCCCGCACCTTCTCACCTCAACGTCGCCCCTTTTCAAGCAGTAGTAAGCCTGATGGGCATTAAGGTTGTCTAGAGATGTGAATTTGATTCCGCAAGCAAGACAAATAAGCTGTTGATATTGTCCCGCTGGACTGGTAGCGCCGGCGCTTCCAGGGCTAACAGGAGGGCTCCCAGAGTTTTTGGACGCTTCGTCATCCTGAAGCCTAGCTGAACAGTAATGCTTCTTGTGCACCACGTAATTCTCATGCTTGCAGAAAACGATATTGCATTCTTTGCATTTCGACACGCCTTGCTTTACCAGAACTTGGGGTGCTGCTGGAGGGACCGCTGGAAGCTCTCCAGCCGCGAGCCTTATCTGTAATTCTGGCGGTAGAAGCGAAATCGATCCAGTTCGTAGTAGTAAAGGATGCAAAGAAGCTGGGATACCGAACGGAGGAGTTAAATTTTTGCTGCCCTCTGGGCTGAGTTGAGACTTCTCTACCTCGGCTACCATTTTCGGTGTTAGCCTTGATAGCCGGGGACTGTTGCTCCTTGAAGAGTCCTGCTCGTGTTTTCGTTTAGGAGAAGGGATTTGAATTGGCGACGGTTCTCTTAAAGAAGAGGGTGTTAAAGGAGGCGACCCATGAAGAGACGGAGCACATATGATTTGTTCTGGGGTGGGCGACCTTTGCTTAATGTTTTCCTTTTCATGATCATCTCCAAGGTTAATCACTAGCTCTTTAGGTTCTGGAGTTTTCCGCATGCTGAGATCTAAAGGGGCACTCGAGTCTCGTATAATTGATGGTTCTTTACTTTTGTTGACGGACTTTAAAACTTCCGATTGGGGAGTAGGGTTGGAAGGAACAGCCTGAGACATCGGCTGCAAGGTTCCATTGGGTAACAGGAAGCAGGGAGTATCGGGAGCCGGCAGACCGCTGACGTTCGGCAGAAGCCCTGGTAAAAGACTGGCACCTCGAAATACAGAATATGGCACTATAAGTATGGGGTTCGTTGGTAAAGCCAGGAACGGTTGTTGGGATGGAACAGCTGCGGAGGGAGATGGAGGAGTTCTACAGGTCGATGTGTCTACTGGCGATGTTGAAGTGGAGCCCGAAGTACAGCTCGACGTTGTCTTGGAACTTACGACCACCGAGGGTACCCCCGTGGGGTTAATTGTAACGGTGGGCTTATTCATATGTCTGGAACTACAGTAATGCATTTTATGGGCCCGGAAAGTTTTCTGCGAACTGAAACGTATATCACAATCGGCGCAGTACCGATCTTGACTATCTTGTCCAACATCTCCATTCGAAATGGGCGTAGGGGGATTCGCAGGACTAGGAGACACAGTGTGCATACGCATGTGGCGATTAAGACTTACTTTCTTGTCAGCACTGTAAGAACAATGAGTGCACGTGTATTGTTTACCAGTACGAATTGATTTCGTAGCGCTTTCAGAACCATCTTGATCTGACTGATTACCACTGGCTTCCGTTCCGCCTCCAGCCTTGCCCTCTTCTGCATCGCTGGTCGGCTTGTTAATCCTATGAGAACAATAATACGTCTGATGAGCTTCAAGGGTGCTCAGCGAGGAAAATCGTATACTGCAAGGGGCGCACATGAAAATAGGTGCGGTGCTTTGTCGAGGAACTTCTGCGGGTTCAGGTCGGACAGGAGTTTCGGCCAAATTTATATGGGGAGGCAAAAAGAATCTGCTATTTGCTAGGACTGTTTGTAGGGCCGAGGGTAAGGACGCCAAGTACTCGGTGGTGCTTGGAGGCGACGATGTAGTATCCGGTTCGCGCTTCACATTAGTGACAACCGTCGCTAGAGGTTGCAGAGCGGGGTCTGTAGCAAGGCTGGCCTTGAGCCTCAAACGTGGGGTCGCCCCCTCGGTTACCACCTTTTTATCGTCTTCAGCGACGGATCCCGACGTGGAAACTTTGTCGCTTTCTCCGGCGGTGTCGTTCCCATGAGACGCACCGACTTCCTCAGTTGCCATCGCATCGTTGCTTCCCCACTCCTCGTCCTCCCCTGTAACAAAATGTAAATGTTAGATAGATCAAGTGTGAGTGTACCGGGAAACATGAATTGCGATACGATCAGAGCGGGCTTCGAGAGAGAGATACCGATCGCTACCAGGACAACTCATAAAATATTGCGAGCGCGGCGTAAGTTATACGTTAGGCGGAGGATTGATGAAGAACAGGTTGGTACAAATGCAGGAATGATAAGAGCAAGTAGTACACGGGTCGCGCATGTCGCGGCCCTGCTCTAATGAAGCAGTTCTTCAGCGGCCTACGCGACACCAACTCGCCTGTTCGCGGCTTCTCCATACATCACATCAGCACCACGATACGCGCCTATCACTGTCGACCCAATCAATAATCATTATTAACTGTCCTCTGCCACCTGTTACTCCAGATAACGAAACCCTTAATCACAACTCCACACCAACGCAATTAAGGCAGAATGTAAGAAATTAAAGGCTAGAAAATGGAAATCGATATCACGTATCCAAAGGTAATTGCAAATATTTTAGCGCCAACTATTCTTCACGTTGTCCACGTAATCGAGCCCACGTAACAATAATAGAAAACAATTATTGAATTATAATACAAAACACGCTAGTCTAACGACGCTTATTAGCAAGAAAGTGGCCATCCTCATGCATTATGCAGAACTTCAGATTAAATTTTGTCTTATACATTGATTATTAGGCTCGATATGGATTTTTTATGATCGAGGTCGTCAACAAATATTAACATATATGATAATGCGACTCAATGTACAAGATATCATCATGCATTGGAGACAACAATGAGTCAAGGTAAAATCATATTCGAAACTTGCTTTCACATTAACGCAAATTTCAAACATGACCGATCTGTGGTTTCGTCCTAATCGACATCGTGACTGATAAAAAGAAAAATGTGATAATCGTTGTCTTACCAATTAAAAGGGACGTTTGAAGATTAGAAGAAGATTAAAATTGAAGATAGTCGGGTCTCCTGACGTCCTTACAAGTTTACAAGTTGGTTGTACATTAAAGGACGTCATGTAAGTAAACCCGAGCGGGCATTCAAAAACAATACTAATAAGTAACTCAAAAATTCGATGGCACGGCAGATTAAAGATATTAGGAATTAATAAGACGGTGGATGGGAGTTCTCGCTGGCGATAACGATCTTTAATTAGAGTTCGGAATGTCTAGCGCGATATAGATCAGCTGTGTGTATAGCTCAGGGCTGGTGCGAGTGTGCTTTGTCAGATAGGATCGCTAATGTTATTAATTATACAGCCTCCAGTATTTCCAATATGTAGCGAACACCATACGTAACACCGAGCATTAGCCATTGTCAATCATCCCCGACATTGGCGGCACAGCTGTTCCAATTACTTGCTGGGGCCACGGCAATGCACCATCGGCACTCAAATAAAGCTATAAAACCGAACGTCAATAAATTTTCAACCAATACTCTAACGAGACTTTAAGTATCTTGTTAAATTAGCACGAAATTTAATTAAGAAATTCGGCGTGCTTGTGTTACGACGTATATTTTACATTTCAATGCTACGCACACCTGACGTTCTTTGTGCGCTAGAGAAACTTTTACAATCAATATATGTACGTTTCTTTCTTGGCTTACTCTTTCTAAAATGACTCAATTTAATGAGGTTTATTGATTCATTATCAGACAATAGTTACAGGGGTAGCATCATCAGAAGTGAAAGAAGTAAAACCGTATTAATAGCAAGATTTGTAGGAGTTGAATATTTGGGAAAATTGAATTTTTGGGGTTGCTTCAATGTTTTTCGTTAGTACTTTCATATTTTGTCAGTTTACATGACGTTATTAGCTACACTTAACCGTTGGTTAACTTCAGTCTTGAGCTCATGGCAGAGTGTTTGGAAACTCTTGAGTGAGTTGTTCTTTGAAGATATTCAATATTCGATTGAATGTCCTCAAGTTTAAACTATCGATTGAATACTTCAAACATTTACTTCTAGTTTTCTTACAATTTGGGCGTAGGTTTAGTTTATCTCAGGGTTGAAGTTGAAGTAAATCTCAAGCAAGTTTATACACCCCATTGAGTTTTTTAAAGTTTAAGCCCTGTTGATTGTATCTTCAATACAAGTTTGAGACCCTAAGTCGATTGCTTGTTGAAGCTTCAGCACTGAATGACTATACCTTAAAGTTTGAACCATTGCTTGAACGTCTTAAGATATTATAGGATATTCTGCAAAATTTAATCGTTGGATACATTTATAGAGATTTTTAAACCTTTCCTGCTTTTTTCCAAACTCGCCTTTTTAGTTGCGTGTTTTCGAGGTAGACGGTTTTTCAAATTATAATCTTTATTTTGGTTATTTATGAAGATTTAAGCTTTAGTTTAATGATTCTCTACTTAAAACCCTTAATTGAGATTCTTGAAAATGTACTGTAATTGAGTTTCTCTAGAAATTCAGCCTAAGTATGTATACGGTTTGAGGTCTCTATCGGTTGTTTTTCAACATAACTATTTATCTATATGTTCTTCAAGTTTACACATTCGATTTAGCTTCTCCGAAATTTAACTTAGTTGGGTTGTCTTTTCAAGCTTCAATATTGAGTTGAAACCATATCTTGAATGTCTCAAAAAACATTTAAGATTCTATAAAATTTTGTAATTGGTTAAATTTGCTTTTTCCAGGCCTTTGGCTGTAAGTTTTTCAAGCGTCGGCCCTTAGTAGTAATTTTACCAAATTGTAATCCTTATTATGGTTATTTTTTTAATCTTCAATATTAGTTGAATGTTTGTCAAGTATAAACTCTTGGTTGAGCTACCCTCCGATTTATCTGAAGTGCATTTTGCTAGAATTTCAGTCTTTATACAGTTCATTTAAAATTTAAAATCTTAACTTGGTTACTTGTCAAGCTTAAACTTTTGGTTGCATCTTTCTTAAGTCCGAACCTGTAATGATTTTCCCTAAAATTAAACCTTGGTTAAGTACCTTTACAATTTAACCAATGAGTACATTCTAAAACAATAAATTCCATGTGGTTACTTTGCCAGCTTCAATTTTCGATTTAATATTCCTCAAGTTCGCCTTTGGTTTGAGTTTCTCCAATCTGAACCTTGTTTGAGGATTTTACTTTTTGTTAATTTTATATCAACTATGTTTTTTTTCAAACATTTATTTTGTTTTCCAAATTTTAACCTTTAATTGTTTCAAGCCATCTTCAGGTGCATGTTTCTCATGTTTAAAAGCTTTGGTTGGATTTCAATAAAATATGCTTAAGTCGAATTTCTCTAAAATTCGAGCCACGCTTAAGTTCTTAGTTTAGAACCTTAATTATTTACTTTTTAAGGTTCAAATTTTGAATGAAATCTTGTAAAACTGCAACCCTCAATAGGATTTCCCCTAAATTTAGCCGTGGTTAGACTTTTTCACAATTTGATCATCAGTAGTTGTATTCCACGTTTGAAATCTTGATTTGGTTGTCTATCAAATTTCCACATTTTCTTGAATATTTTCCAGGTTCAACTTTGTTTGAATTTCGCCAAACTTTATCGTTAGGTGCAATCTTTTAAAAGTTTGTTTTCGTTGAATTGATTTGAACTTAGAAACTTTGATTTTATTATTCTAAGTTTCAACCTTAGGTAGAAGGTTTTCTATATCTGAATATCCTAAATTAAATTGTCTTTGTGACTTTCAACTTTTAGTTGAATATTTCTAACTTCAAATACTACGACTGAGTCTTTAAAATTTAACCTTGGTTGAGGGTTTCCAAAATTGTAACTTTTATAGAGTTAAAGGCCTTATTTAGATCGTTCCATAAACTTCAACGTTTCGTTTAATATAATTTAACTTCAAACTCCTAAGTTTATTTTCCACATCTGAACATCTGTTGCTCAGTTAAAATTGTATGTTCGTTTCCAGGTTTGAAACTGTGAATGATTATTCTCTAGTTCAAAGCTCTGATTGAATTTCTCCAAAATGAACCTTGATTGAGTATTTGCAAACTTTTAGCTTAGGTTGAATTTATTTTAAGTTCTTAAGGTCCTGGTCTTTGCTTCCGCATTTTTGAATCTCCAACCTTTTGTAGAGTTCATCTTTCAGTTAACTGTTTCTCAAGATTGAATACTTGTATATGAGTGTTTAAATTTTAGCACTTGGTTGTATTCATCTTAAGAGTCAAGCCTTAAATCTTCTTAATTTAGTCTTCTTAAAGTTCATCTTTTAATTTATTCAAGATTCAGTCTGTATTGATTGATTCTTTTCTTAACTTCATCGAGATTTTCAAAGTTTGATCTTCACTTGAGTTTACCGCAATTTATTTAAGTTTTTCCAAGCTTGAAATCTTGATACCATTTCTGCAAATTTGAATCTTTAATTGACAGTGATTCCGTTTCAGCTTAATCCCTTTTTATCAAGCTTAGGCGATATGAAAGCACCAAGATTAATGAGTGGTATATGCATAGAGAGAAATTTAAACCCAAAATTGAACGTTGACTTTTTTTTGAAATGGCAATGACCCTGAAACAGATGGCTCCAAATTTAAGTTCTGACAATCGCTGATTTTTACTGCTGATAAATCAGGTGATAAAATTGCCATATACATGTGACTATTAATTAATTAGTTAAAACCAATTTTACCACGTGGGTCTATCGTGCAGGTTTTACTGAACACTAAATAATTCTAGTCAAATGGACTATAAACTGAAACAATTTCTCTTATCTGAATTACAAACTTAGGAACTGAGATTATCAGTTTTTATCTGGACCAGTTTAAATACATTTAATACTAATATCAAATTTATAATTAAATTTAAACCTTTAGAAGGGATCTGCTGAATGGTCAGATCAAAACTGAAAAAATAATTATCTACGATTTATTTGTATTAAATCCAGTTGGATAACATCTTCAATAAGACGCGTGTCTAACTTGAAGTATGAACTTTGCATATGTTATATTGTCCAATAAGATAAATTTTGTAGAGACAATGTGAATGGAAATGTTTCAGAGATTGTAGATAAACAAATGGTTTTAATATTTTGATTTTATTTTTAGTTTTAAAGGTATGATTCTATATTCCTGATTTTTCCAATTTACACCAATCGATGGAATTTCGATAAAGCGGTTTCTTCCAATTAATTTTACTCCAAAGTTCAGTTGTTGATGTGAAGACCACCT